>CM033799.1:6002640-6027640 GCA_019656835.1 Rhododendron ovatum | reverse complement strand
CTAATCCACCGGTCGCTCCAAAGTTTAGAATATTTGGCCTTATGTCACCTATGAAAAAGGGTGAAATGAGCCGAGTTCGGGTAAATTTCTTTTTCGTTGAAGAATACAACTTATCAAGCCCGGTAATAAGTCGTTCGAGCTTGATTTGAAACCTTAACGTGCTTAAAAATGCACTCAAATGTAATTTTCTTAACGTGAGGAGGTGATTTCAACTAAACTTATCGTCCTATCCTATGCTGTGAATGTGTGTTTGAGATGCACATATTTTTATATATCTACTTATGGTACTTTGTGGGCACATTTAGAAAGGTTCTCTCGCTGTACGCTGTTTTGCTCCTGAGAATCCAACCGGAAACAGAGGACTTGACAAGGAGAAACAGCATGCATTCAAGTGCTTAAGTGAAGCAAAAGGCTTGAAAAGGGTTTGAAAATGTCGGCTGCATTGATAGGAGATGACTTGGCAGTGAGGTCTACGAGCCAGCGGCTGAGCGTCGGCTCCGGCAGCCGGAGGAGTTGGGCCACCACCAGTCTCCGGGAAGCGTGGGGCGCCCCTGATGTTTTCCTGAGGAGCAGGAGGGAAGAGGATGAGGAAGAACTCAGGTGGGCTGCACTAGAACGGCTTCCCACTTATGATAGGCTGAGGCAAGGAATCATAAAGCAAGTTCTTGAAAATGGAAGGATTGTTCATGAACAAGTTGACGTTGCACACCTTGGAATGGAGGATAGAAAGATGTTGATGGAAAGCATACTTAAAGTCGCGGAAGATGATAACGAGAGGTTTCTTCGGAGGCTCCGGGCAAGGACTGACCGGTAAAATTTACAACTTTTTAGTGCAGGTTGTTTGAAATTCTGAGAGTGTAATGGGAATTTTGATTTGGGTTTTTTTCGCATAGAGTTGGAATCGAAATCCCGAAGATTGAAGTCCGGTTCGAGCATTTGTGTGTAGAAGGAGATGCATATGTTGGCACAAGAGCACTTCCCACTCTGCTGAATTCTACTCTGAATGAAATAGAGGTGTTGATCCTGTTTCTCTGCTTTTTTCTTGAGTTCTTGCGTTCAATCTCAGTAATCATTCAGTGAGCCCATATAGGAAATTTCCAGCTGCAATCTAATTTCTACTTCTTTTGTCCTATAGACTTCGAAAGTTTTCGGTAAATCCTTTTTATTTGGACTTTTATCTCTTTTCACAATCTTTCTCATTATACTGTTTATGGTGGAAGTGGGTTTTCATTTCTTTTCTGGGTAAAGAGGGAGGCCTTGATCACCTAAAATTTGGTATTATTATTATTATTATTATTATTATTGTGGAGTCCTCAATATTCTGTGCTTTGTCATACTCTGTAACTCTACTGATGAAGGACTTGGTGTTTATTTTTGTTGTTGCTGTGAATAGGGGTTTCTTGGGTTAATAAAGCTTCTTCCATCCAAGAAAAAGGTAGTCAAGATACTCCAAGATGTGAGTGGAATTGTCAAGCCATCAAGGTATGTTCTTGAAGTTTTACCCCCCCGAATATGAAACCTATATGGACTTGACACTCAATTTGCAACGTATGCACGAATTGTACGAGCACATTTTCTGCTGAAAATAGCTTTGTCTGGGTTCTCCAAAAAAGAAAAAAAGAAAAAAGAAAAAAGGCTTTTTATCTCAGGCAGCCCATCTGCCCTTTTGGTTGCGGTTTTCAGAATATAGATAGGGGTTTTGTCCAGGAACATGTTGTTCATTGTTTTCTGAAATTTAATGTTTCCACTTTTTCTTTTTCTTTTTTTGAAATCTATTTTTGGTAAAACATCAAAATTTGTCTTCATATCATTTGGAAATCATTGCTACTTAAAATGAGTTGGATATATAAGTGATGTCAAAAAGCACTTTCTAAAAGTGTTCTGCAAAACTGATTCAATAAACTACCCAAAAGCTTTTCTTGTGTCTACTTAAATCAGTAAATTTTCTCTCTTTCTAAGGTGACACTACTTATTGAATTTATCCGAGATTAATTTGTGGGTTTTCTCAGGATGACACTACTGCTGGGGCCTCCAGGCTCTGGGAAGACCACATTGCTGCAGGCACTTGCTGGAAAGATGGACAAGGATCTAAGGGTACTGGATTTTGAAGTCTTTTTGTGAAAATGCTCTCCTTGGTCGTTGTTTTCAGAACGAATTCTGAAAAACACTATTCAACTTTTTGAAAAATAACCCGTTTTCGGAAACAGTGAAAAGGTGAAAAAATCTTTTGAAATTCCTAGCATCTAATTTCGCGTAATACTAATAATAAGCGAAAATGTGAAGTTTTTCAATGTTGGCAACATTTTCGTTAGGTGTTCTGCATTTCTAGAGCAATTTGTAGAAGGTATTGTGCAAGCAACTTTTTGGAAGACAACTGGTTTTTGAGAAAATTAAAGAAATGTTTCGAAATGCCAAACTTCTAATTGCATATGAAATAAGATATGAAATCGAGTTTTTCCATGTTTGAAACCGTTTTCAAAAGGTGTTCTGCATTTCTATAAAAATTTGTAGAAGGTACTGAGCAAAGTTGATTCTTAAAACATCAACCAAACAGTCTTTTAGTGCAAGCTTCTCATGTGGTTACTACTTCTTCTGACAGGCAACAGGAAATATCACTTATTGTGGGCATGAAATGTCCGATTTTATTCCTCAGAGAACCTCTGCTTATATTAGCCAGCATGATCTTCACCATGGTGAGATGACAGTCAGAGAGACACTGGATTTCGCAGGACGCTGTTTGGGAGTCGGAACCAGATATGAACTGCTTGTAGAATTGTCAAGAAGAGAAAAGGAATCCGGAATCAAACCAGACCCCGAGATCGATGCATTCATGAAAGCCACTGCCATGGCTGGCCAACAGTCTAGTTTGGTCACAGACTATGTCCTAAAGGTTAGTTTCTTCCTCTTCCCGGTATAGAATGCTTCATTTACGCTCCTTTTTTTAGGCAAATAGTTTATGACCAGTGGAAAATCTTTTCCAGAAACTATTTCTGGTGTTTAGTTGCAACTCTGAAAATAACAGTGCTAGTGAGCTATGGTAGTGAGGATGGCCGGTTGTGGGTAGTGGTGGCAGCAGCGGTGGATGGTGATGGTGATGGTGGATGAGTGGTAGTGGTGCTGGTGTGGTATTAGTGCTGATCTGGGAAGGGTTTTTCAACTCCAAGAATTGGAAAATGCTTTGTGACTAAAGAACCCATTTTCCGTTGACTTTTTCTTCTGTCCCTCCAAACAACTGAAAGTAGAGAAATGTTTTCCAGGAAGCATTTTCCACCGAAACAGATGAAGCGTTAGCAATCAATTCTTTTTCATGTGGGACTAATTATTTATATGAGCCATGACAGGTTCTTGGATTAGACAATTGTGCTGATATTATGGTCGGTGATGAGATGAGGAGGGGAATCTCCGGTGGACAGAAGAAGCGCCTCACCACTGGTATTTGAAAAACTTCTCATTGATGATTGAAATTATACCTGACTTTCTGTTATTTTCAGTTTCTCTTTATGAGACCATGCTAACTAATTTCACAGATGTGATTGAAATTAGGTTGTTCGTATTGTTCTATTTTTCCTGAATGCAGGAGAAATGTTGGTAGGACCAGCAAAAGTCTTTTTCATGGATGAAATCTCAACTGGTCTAGACAGCTCAACAACTTTCCAAATCATCAAATACATGAGGCAGATGGTTCATATAATGGACGTAACCATGATAATCTCCCTTCTGCAGCCTGCACCCGAAACTTACGCTCTTTTTGACGAAATTATTCTGCTTTCAGAGGGAAAAATCGTCTACCATGGTCCACGTGAGAGCGTTCTTGAGTTCTTCGAAAGTGTGGGATTCAAATGCCCAGAAAGGAAAGGAGTGGCAGACTTTCTTCAAGAAGTAACTTCTAAGAAAGACCAAGAGCAGTACTGGTTCAAAAGGAATGAGCCTTATCGTTATGTTTCTGTTTCAGACTTTGTACGCCATTTTAATTCTTTCCACGTTGGTCAGCATCTATGTGACGAGCTTGGAATTCCTTATAACAGAAATAAGGTCCACCCTGCTACCCTGGCAACTAAAAAGTACGGCATTTCCAAAGTGGATCTCTTCAAGGCTTGTTTAACTCGGGAGTGGCTACTGATGAAACGCAACTCGTTTGTGTACATATTCAAGACTACCCAGATCACGATTATGTCAATAATCGCCTTCACTGTTTTCTTAAGAACGGAGATGAAATCCGGTCAACTAATGGATGGGGGTAAATTTTATGGTGCACTGTTTTTCAGTCTCATTAACGTGATGTTTAATGGGATGGCTGAGCTTCACTTGACCTGTATGAGGCTTCCTGTGTTCTTTAAACAGAGGGATTCCCTGTTTTTCCCCGCATGGGCTTTTGCACTACCAATTTGGCTTCTCCGAATTCCCTTATCTCTGATGGAATCAGGGATATGGATCATTCTCACATACTACACTATTGGGTTTGCTCCTGCTGCCAGTAGGTAATATTTTCCTTTTTCCCTTGGAGTTTAATACCTGAACATAAATCAATAGTTTTTCATGTTGCAGTCATGGCATATTTGCTAAAATAATAGTATATATCTATAGTTCTATACATATACGTAGTCATCTATTCTAAGTTCTAAGTTTACATTTTTCAGGTTTTTCCGCCAATTTTTGGCATTCTTTGGTATACATCAGATGGCCTTATCTCTCTTCCGTTTTATTGCGGCCCTTGGGAGAACACAGGTTGTTGCAAGCACTCTCGGCACCTTTGCATTGTTGGTGGTTTTTGTCTTTGGTGGTTTCATTGTTGCCAAAGGTTGGTGTTTTCCCTCTCTTTTTTTTATTTTTTATATAGCTTTTACTATGCATAATATTGATTAGGTGAACAGATTTAGTTGATGTGGTATCAAAATGTGGTGAAAAATTATTCAATTGTCTGTTATACAGTAGCATAATTATGATACCTTGTAACAACCATTATTATCATCACATGCAGATGACATTCAACCATGGATGAGATGGGGATATTATATTTCTCCCATGATGTATGGACAGAATGCCATAGCCATGAATGAATTTCTGGATAAAAGATGGAGCACGGTAAGCTCAGTTATGATATTGTTAATCTATTTGCTTCCGTTTTGTTTTAGCTCAAATGCCGTCATCTTTATAACTTGATAGCTTTAGATAGCTAATTTATTTTATATATTTTTGGCAGCCAAATTCCGACCCTAGGTTTCCTGAACCTACTGTTGGAAAGGTTCTTCTTAAAGCCAGGGGGATGTTTGTGGATGACTACATGTATTGGGTTTGTGTGATCGCACTCTTTGGATTTTCTGTCCTCTTCAATATCTGCTTTATAGCGGCTCTGGCCTACTTGAATCGTAAGATACTATGCAAACTTATTCAGCTATTTCAGCTCATCTCTATCTCCGATATGGAATCTTATTTTGGTTTTGGCATTTTTTTAAACTAAAATGCAGCTTTGGGAGATTCTAAATCTGTTATTATGAATGATGATGATGAAGTGAAAAAAAAGAAGCGACCACTCTCCAATGGGAAGAAGCCGTCCACTGATAGGAGTTCAGCATCTACAGCCTCATCTTTTGAAGGTTAAATATTACAACTCCCTCGATCTCAACTGATCAGTTGATTGATCTTCATATTGTACTCGAACTGTATTGTCTAACACGTTTATAGGATGAGGAGTGTGAATTAGAACTTCACCAGATCGACATGTCAATCTGAGTTCCCAAAATGATTTATTTCAAAGAAGAGACATTAATATCATATTGGTCCTCCCCGGCATCTCCATTTTATGAATCGTACGGTTTTTAGACAAACATTTTGCTAACAACTAGTTTTCTCATATATGATGGATATCATTGTTTAATAGCCCTTAACTTAAGAACATGATTCCGGATTATGTTGATGACTGCTAATGTTTACCAAAACAAATAAAGGATACGTGTCTGGCTCTTTGGACCGCATTCCTAAATCTTGGAGCACTGAAGTTGGGAAAATTTCACATCATGAACTGCTATGCCATTGCTTCATTTGAGCTACAACAAAAATAGTAACAGTTTTCCTCTTTACTTGTTGCTAAAATAGCCTGAACAATTGCAGGTATCAACATGGGAGTGAGAAATACTCCAGACAATGACAACTTAGATGTCAAAGACATTGCAACTGGAAAAAGAGGAATGGTGCTGCCTTTCCAGCCCTTGTCACTTGCATTTGATCATGTGAATTACTATGTCGATATGCCTGCTGTAAGTCACTTGTTCTAAGCTCTTTTAGTGTCCGAGAGACTAGATTCTGAGGTTTCTTTTTCTTGCATAACGTAACAAAAAATGGAGGTTTCTCAGAATTTCAGCAACTTTGATAAGCATTGTTCATCAAAGAGATTGTTATGGGTAGGTTGACTACTGTTACATATTGGTTTTTGTTGATGAAATGCATTACAAAAGAAAGGGTTTCCCACAAAGTTTTCCAACAATCTAGTTCACTGCATTGAACCAAGGCTGCTGGGGTTTACAGAGACCTATGTTTTGTTTCTGAATCAGTTTCTTAGACCATTTTAAAGGAGATTCTCACTTGTACAAATTGCGGTTTTATTCATTAGGAAATGAAAAGCCGCGGCATAGAGGAGGCTCGTCTCCAACTGTTACAAGACGTCAGTGGTGCTTTTAGGCCAGGTGTTCTAACTGCATTGGTTGGTGTGACTGGTGCTGGAAAGACCACTTTGATGGATGTGCTAGCAGGAAGAAAGACAGGTGGCTATATCGAAGGATGTATCAGCATTTCTGGCTTTCCGAAGAATCAAGCAACTTTTGCTCGTATTAGTGGTTATTGTGAACAGAATGATATCCATTCTCCACATGTCACTGTACACGAGTCCATTGTGTACTCTGCCTGGTTGCGCCTGGCTCCGGATGTCAATAAGGAAACACGAAAGGTACTTGCTTTTTCGTCACCTTTTCCTTCTTGGCCTTTCATATCATAACCCAGTCATCCTGCTCTTCTTGACCATGTCCCTTAGCAATATTGTGTCAGCCATGAAGTGGATGCCTTATCAATCTCTCTCTCTCTCTCTCTCTCTCTCTTTCTTCTTTCTGTAGATTGTGTTAGGATAACTTTTCCTTTTCCCCTTTCTATTTTTTTTAGATAGTTAAATCCTTCAAATTTTCCATTTCCTACCCATATCCTTGATCCAAATACAGCCTTAGAATGTGTTGGAATTATAGATGTTTGGACAGACTTACCAAGGAAAAGAAAAATCAAAAGGAAAGCAAAGGAATTCTTCTTATCCGTATCTTTTTTTAGCAGTTTCCCCGGAGATCTTTATCATTAATGCTCTTTTCTCTCTAAAGATCTGTCTACAAATCTATTATGGAAACACTATCTTACTATGCTAGGGCTTCTGTAAAGCAAGAAAAGGTGATAATCTATGGAATTTATAGTATTAGTTTTGTGTTTGTAATACGATATATATTCTCTACACTTATGGCTCATGATCTCAGCATTGTCACGCCTAGTAACTTAGTTCACCTTATGGCAAAATGCTAATTGGGTTTTATGAATTTTGTGGTTTAGATGTTTGTTGAAGAAGTAATGGAGTTGGTTGAGTTGAGCCCACTAAGGGATGCTATAGTTGGTCTTCCGGGAGTAGATGGTCTCTCAACCGAACAAAGAAAGAGGCTCACCATAGCCGTAGAATTGGTTGCTAATCCATCAATCATCTTCATGGATGAGCCAACATCAGGGCTTGACGCTAGAGCTGCAGCAATTGTGATGCGAACTGTGAGAAACACGGTGAATACTGGCCGAACTGTGGTTTGTACAATCCATCAGCCGAGCATAGACATTTTTGAAGCTTTTGATGAGGTATTTCTCAGTTTCAACGAGAATAAGTCTATGGACTGACTAATCCAGCGAATGAACCACCTAAATGCTTCGTTGTGAACTGTACATTTATTCTGGAATCGAAACTCATATAAGATGGATATAATTGTGCATATATTTGTTAAAGAGCCCCTGGGTGTGGTCATCGGTTGCTGATCATCATTATCCAAGCCATTCATTCTGTAGGTTCACTGAACATGTTATATGAACAAAAAATCAGATTAATCTGTCATTTATAGCCGCATGATTGGGACACATTTTCCTTATGCTTAATTTTCCTTATGATTGAATACATGGGTATCCAATCATGGGGCTACAAAGTTATCTGGTCAACTTGATTGTGATGCACTCACTACACTTCTCAGCTTTGTTGTATTATATTGGCAGCTCTTGTTGATGAAGAGAGGGGGGAGGGTCATATATGCTGGACCTCTTGGCCAAAATTCTCACCACCTGGTAGAATATTTCGAAGTAAGTACCATCTCTCATTATGTGACTGTATAGACAATCAAACTCAAATACATGGAGACATATGGAGATTGATATGTGAGTTACTGCAGTCTATCGCGGGGGTACCTAAAATCAAAGAGGGTAGCAATCCTGCTACATGGATGCTAGAGATCACCTCTTCTGCAGTTGAGGCACAACTTGATGTGGATTTTGGGGAAATCTTTGCCAACTCTGATTTATACAGGTATGGAGAACGCAACAACAAGAATCTATCCACGGAAAAACATGCCAAACACTCTGGGCCCCACACCCATGCGAGCATTCCATTTACTTTCTGTAGTTGATTTCTATGTACTTCCAATAGAAATACTAGCACTCAACTATTCTTGACCTTAGTCTTCCAATATATAACAACTCTCTCTCCCTCTCAGGAGGAATGAAGAACTCATCAAAGATCTGAGCACCCCACCACCAGGGTCCAAGGACCTGTATTTTCCCACCAAGTACTCGCAAACATTTATCACTCAATGCAAAGCTTGCTTCTGGAAACAGTATTGGTCCTACTGGAGGAATTCCCAGTACAATGCCACCCGTCTTATCATGACAACCATTATTGGAATTTTATTTGGAATCATTTTCTGGAAAAAGGGTCAACAAACGTAAGTCAAATCCTATAGTTTTGAACGCACATTAAGCTTATGTCTCAATTCTGGATTTGTGAAGGGATTTACAGAAGGAAAAACAAAACTATAGGAAGATAAGGAAACAAATGTGGATTCTTCAGCTTTTCCTTCACGGAATCCATGATCAAAATATACAGTGCCATTACTGTCTTACAACAAGATGATGTTTCGAACAGGCACAAAGAACAAGATCTGATAAATCTACTGGGAGCTATGTATGTTGCTGTCATGTTTCTTGGAGGAACCAACACTTCAGGAGTGCAGTCTGTTGTGGCTATAGAAAGAACGGTCTTCTATCGTGAGAGAGCAGCTGGGATGTACTCAGCATTGCCTTATGCATTTGCTCAGGTGATAGTTGAGGAAAAAGAACGTTTTTGTATCATTTAGCTCGGTCAGGGGGACTCGTAGCTCTTTTGGTTTCCCAAGGATAGTGGCGGCTTGTTTTATTTTGGGTCCTCTCTTTTGTTTTCTGTCTTCTGTACTCATTATCCGGGACACATATAAAACATGTACTGTGAAGGGTTTCCGAAGCCAGTTTTCGAGAAAATTCTCTGAAAGAAAGCACTATTCGGAAAAGACCCGAAAGATGTTTTCAAACTCCCGGAAACTGTTCGCCCCTCCAAAAATGGAACTGAAATGAAAAGGACGAGTGTTTTCGATCTCTACATTGTGCTCGTTTCCCAAACCAAAGAAACATTATGAAGCAAAAGAAAACTGTGCCTAATATCTAGTTCTTGTGCTTTGCAGGTGGCAATAGAGACCATTTATGTTGCAATCCAAACCTTCATCTATAGTCTTATCCTTTACTCCATGATTGGATTCCACTGGAGAGTTGATAAGTTCTTGTGGTTCTACTACTATGTGTTAATGTGCTTTGTCTACTTCACGTTGTATGGGATGATGCTTGTAGCACTCACCCCAGGTTACCAAGTTGCTGCAATTTGCATGTCTTTCTTCCTCAGTTTCTGGAACCTCTTCTCAGGCTTTATGATTCCCAGGACGGTAAGTACAAGAAAACTTCCTGTTAGGTATTGTTTTTCTTGTTTCACCATCTTTAGATTCTATTCTTTCCGAATCATAAACAAGTAAAAAGCTCCAAAATACTCAACATTTCCATACGGTATCATTCTTATGCAAAAGTATTTTCCGGAAATTGAATACTTCAATTGTTGATGTTTACTGGAAACATTTCCCTAAAAACAGTTATGCCAAATTAGTTCTCTTTGTTTTGTGGGAAAATAAATTGACAAACAATGAGCATTGTAATATTGACTTGTTCATTGATTTAGCAAAAGCAACATGGAAAAAAAAGACAAAGAAAAGCTAATGATAATGGAAAAGAATGGTTCCAAATTCCAATTCTTTGTGTATTTTCAAGGCAGTATTCTTGGAATTGAAGTACTTTCGTATATGTTTCTCTTAACTTTCTGCCCGACGACTGTACATTTGCAGCAAATTCCAATATGGTGGAGGTGGTACTACTGGGCTTCTCCAGTGGCATGGACCATCTATGGTCTTGTGACGTCTCAAGTGGGCGACAAGATGGATCTGGTTGAAATACCGGGAGAAGGTGCCATACCGGTGAAGGTTTTCCTTGAGCAGTTCTTAGGCTATAAATATGACTTCCTTGGTGCTGTTGCTGTTGCTCATGTTGCTTGGGTTCTCCTCTTCTTCTTCGTCTTTGCCTACAGCATCAAGTTCCTTAACTTCCAAAGGCGATAATACAACCCTTTTGGTATAGTTTTCCTTTTCTGTTTCACTGTTGTGGAAAATTTGTTTTGCAAACTTTGAGTGAAAATGTTTTCAAGAAATCGCAAAACAGCTCACTTTTTTTTTTCAGAAAACACCATGAAAATGTTCATGGATCTCCGAAATGTATTTAGCACAGAAATAGATACAATGTGTGTTCCTTTTCTGTTTCACAGTTGTGGAAAACTTGTTTTGCAAGCTGTGAGCGAAAATGTTTTCAAGAAATCACAAAACAGCTCACTTTTTTTTTCCGAAAACACTATGAAAATGTTCATGGATCTCCGAAATGTATTTAGCACAGAAATAGACGCAATGTGTGTATCCGGGAGGGACAAAACTGGCACTTAATTTTGTGTATTTTTGTCTTCTTGTCTTCTGAACTCATTACCTATTTTCGGTGACTCTTGTATTTGCATGATTCATGGAAGCTACATTTAAATTTAGGTAAAGGATTTACTCTTCTATTCAGTTTGGAATTCTGATTCTAACTTAAGCAGGTTATCAAGAACGAATACGCTATTACAATCCGATCCAAATGTGGTAATCGTAGGCACCCGGAACCACACTTCTTCTGCCTCACGATTCCTATCATCCAAACTGAGCCTCACTGAAATCAAATTTGTCCACAATGAAGCCAAGCATTACAAAATCTCCGGAATGACCGTACTTCCTTTTTATCTGCAGGGGAAGAAGAGTTTTATTCATAACCAGTCTTCTTGAAAAGAACCATCAAGATTATATGTGATGAATCGACCTGTCTTTTAATGGGTTGGATTCCTCTGTTTGCCCTAACCCTCAAATATTGTTTGGAAAAACAAGTGAACCCACATCCACAAGCAATCAAACAAACAAACAAAGAGTAAAACTAAAAACAGACCAAACATTATCTGAGAAACTTGCTCATGCTTCAAGCAATGCATTTGTTTTTTTTCTATAGATTACTTACATAATCAACTATGTCCTCACGAACAATAGCTATGGTCAAACCGGATATTCCACAGCGGGTAGGAAGCTCTTATGGTCACGCCCAAGGGGGGTTGCTATTTTGGTTGTCCCCTCCTACCCTTTTAATGATCCCAAAAAAAAAAAAAAAAACCTAACATAAACATCAAATCTTTCGAGTTCGAGTCAGGGCTTTGGAGCCCATATATACGCCAAGCCTCAGTGAGGGATCCGTGCATGTGGACTTCTAATCTCAGCCGTCGGATCTTAAATGGTGGATTTCAGAATTTCTGAGCAACCTGAATAGGCGAATAGCATTGACAAAAAGTTGTCTGGATTCTTGTGGTAATACTACGTGTATATTATTTGGAGGATTTTCCTCTTGTTTTTATTCGTAAGATGTTTTCAAAGGGAAGCAACTTGTCCAGAAGGAGAGAGAGATTTAAAGCAAAAGCAAAAGGCAAGGCATGTAGGAGACAAACACAAGAGAATAAGAAGGGGTGCATGCGCCTATTGCTAGCAAATAGATCAGCAGTGACAGTGGAAAAAAAATTTAAGCACTGGCAATGAAGACCTCGGGAAATAATAACGGCGAGAATGAGACGCTGTCAACTGACAATGAGGAAGAGCTATTTCCAGCATTTTCGATGTCTTTGTTTCAAGCGCGAGAAGAAGAGATCGAGAGGAAGAAGATGGAGATCAGGGAGAAGGTTCAAATGCAGTTGGGCCGCGCTGAGGAAGAGTCCAAGCGCTTGTCACATGTTTGGGAAGTAAGTTTGTAAAAAAAACTACCTCTATAAGTCCGAAAGGATTTGTGATCTCATAAATGATCTTGAATCTTTCTTAAAGTTTGTCACCGGCCTTTTTGCTGAATCTCGTTAGGAGCTCGAGATTTTGGTGGATCCAATGAAGAAAGAAGTTGCGATTATTCGTAAGAGGATCGATGTGGTTAACCGAGATCTAAAATCACTTGGCCAAAGCTGCCAAAAGAAGGTAACATTTGCTGCTCCTGTTCTGTTTGGTATTGTCTATGTTGTCTACAAAATAGTTTTTCCTTTTCATTTTCAATACATTTGGAAACAAAAACAATGAAAATCTTTTCATAGCATTCTAGTGAAAAGTATCTTTTAGTGCTCAGTGACAGAAGGGTTGTCTCAGAAAATTATATCTGGAAAAGTATTGGCAAGCTGTTCAAAAGAAGTTTTATATATGTCTGTCTTCCTTAGAAACAAAAACTGAAACCGAAACCGAAACCGAAACCGAAACCGAAAACCATCTCAAGCAGATAAGCTAGCAATAGGGGTGAGCATGGACCGGATTGGTCCGGTTTTATAATAAACCAAGAACCAAATTACTACCTATGGATTAAGAATTCGGAGAACCAAATTAACCCATAAAATTCATATAACCAAACCATTAAAAGGCAGTTCGGTTTCGGTTTTGAACCACGGTTCGGTCGAAATTAATATATCATCCCCATAAACTATTTGAAGTACTTAAAATTGAATACCAAAACTTATATTAAACTAGCAAGTTGTATAAAAATCACCAAAACTCACTAAAATCAACAAACTAAATAACTAAATAAGAGTAGAATACAAGAAATTAGCGAAGGAATAGAGTATTAGATTAGAAAATTCGTAACCGAGCGAAAAGAGTGAGAAATCAATTGACTTAGTCGAACCTATGTTTGGTGTATTGAAATTGTAGGAATAGGTTATCGCATATAGAAGTTTAGGGAATCAATTTGGAAGTAAAATAATAGTGTGGTGGAATAGAGAATTAGATTAGAAAAATAATTGTACTTAATGTATCTAAACATATTATAGTATATGTGTGTGTTATACGGTTCGGATCGGTTTGAAACCAAAACCGTTAACGTAAATCCACAGATCAAGCCATTTAACACGGTTTTTACATTTTTAAAATTAGAACCAAACCACATCACTAAAAAACCAAACCAAACTAGTCGGTTTGGATCGGTTTAGACTGGATTCACGGTTTGACGGTTATTTTGCTCACCCCTAGCTAGCAAAGTGCATAAATGTATAATCAAGTGTCAAAAATAGCTACTATTGTGTTTTAGTACTGTATTGAGTTGGGTTTCCAATTGACAACAGGAGAAAGAATACAGAGAAGCACTGGAGGCCTTCAATGAAAAGAGCAGTGAGAAAGCTCAACTAACATCCACATTAGTGGAGGTGAGTCTTTACCTTTACTACTCTTTAGGAAAAATGAAAGCATATTCTATTTTGGTACTCCTTCATTTAGGTACTATTTCATTTTGAGGCTTCTTTTCTACCCATTCTCTCTTTGCAACCACACAACTAGGTGCGAAGGGGCCACATTGAACAGTTATTAGGTACTTTCATCCACCACGTATTTCTGTGGGGCTAGACACTAAGTCTGTGAACAAATGAAAACATAGTAATTAATTCTATCTGGATACAACTTCATTTAGGCATTTCATTTGAGGCACCTTTTTTTGCCCCCCTTTGCAACCACACAATTAGGTGCGGGTGGGACCACAACACCCCAAACTCTAGTAAAATATACTATTTTGACCCCTTCAAAATCTTGATAATTTTAATTTGGCTCCTTCAAATTGGTTTTTCTGCCATAATCCCTTCAAAATCTAAAGAGTTTTGAGTTTCGCCCCTACTTTGTGAAAAATTCCGTCCGCGCTAGTGCACATAGGAGTATTTATTAATTAGAATGCCATATATCACCATTTTCTATGTTACGGATGCTCTAATTTAAGGTTTGCCTCGCGATTCATGTTTCTTATACGTACATTAGTTACATATCAAATGATCATATACAGAATTTTGTCCATTGCATCATTCATTGTTGTCACCCGCTATTCCAACCATACATGTACGATTTCTTCCAAACAAAAACCCATCACAAGCATCAAACTATGCAGTCATACAAAACGGCTGGAAAAAAATTTGAACGCTGCGATCGATGTATTTGTTCTTCATTATATTTGCAATATATTTTTTTGTTTCTTTGGTTGAGTTTCTTATACTATGATTCTCTGTTGTGATAACGAAACCAGCTGGTGAATGAAAGTGAAAAACTAAGAATGAAGAAGCTGGAGGAGCTCAGCAAGATTATTGATCCAACAATCTGAAAATTTGTTCTCAGTTTAATTTCTCTTTGAATTTCTTTTTCTACTTTTTTTTGTTATGTGGAAACTGTAAAGGTATTTATTATGTGGTGAGCACTGCTATCATCACAACGTCAAAGATGACAAATTGTACACTAATTGTCTTTAAACTAGAGGTTTGAGGTTTGTTTATGAAGAAACATCGGACGCCCATTAGTATCCGACAAAAAATAAAATAAAAATCATTGAACGCTATGAATGAATCACCGGAAGAACCCAGTTTAAAACACAACGGTCGAACAAAACACGTAAGTCCGTTTTGATCAGGACTGAAATTTCAGATTTCTTCAAATTGTATTGCCCTGATTGCAAAGTTGCACGAACTCTTGCACCACTCCATCTATGGCTTTCTCCCCTTTCATTCTTATTATCTCACTAAGTTCTCTTGCTTTACTCCTTACCTGCACACCACTCTCATCCTTCACCACTTTCCTTATAACTTGTGCTATGTTTTCTCTGTTGAGCTTCCTGTTCTCATCTCTCTTGACTTCCACACCAACCCCAACATCCTCCACCACTTTACCACTGACGGGCTGGTCGTGTTTCATGGGCATCGCTATGATCGGAACCCCGAATTTCAAGCTCTCTAATATAGAATTCCAGCCGCAATGGCTCACGAACCCACATGTACTTGAATGGGCTAGAATTTGAGCCTGCGGGGCCCAACCGTCCGCAACCAATCCTCTCTGTCCTATCCTGTCATCAAAGGAAATTTTCTCAAAGACCGAGGAAAGAAATTACCAAAAAAACTCTCTCGGTCCTTTTTTCAAGCATCCCTTAAGAAAAGACGTGTAATTTTTTGCATCAAAAGAATACAATATAATATATTTCCGTGCATAATTTTTTCAATTTGTTTGGCACCAATTTTTTCTTTCCATAGAGGACTCTTAAAAGAGGACGGCAAGAGTAATTTTTAAATTAAGAACATAAAGATATAAATTGCAAAAAAAATTGCTTGGAAAATAAATGAGCTGTCCAGATCAAACTTGGTGTGACGGTGACCACTTGTAGAATGAATATGTGCTACATATTGATGTATCTGTACGAGTTTTTTTTCAAATATTTTCTGTGTATTTTAAATTGTTCATTTTTTTCCGTTCTAAAATTGATCAACTTTGTACAAAAATGAAACATATAAAATGAGATGTGACAGTGATTTATCACATATGAAATGCAATGCTGGATGTGTCCAACAATTTTATTGGTATATATAGCTATAATCATACCTTTCAAGAAATCCCACAGGCAGTGCCTCTTCAACCTCAGTTCTCTCTCTTACTGGAAACCTAACAACCCATATGAAATTAACGCCACTAAGATCCAACCCATTAGCTATTTCTTCCCTCTCCTCCTCCGACAGAAAACTCTCACTTCCAAAGGACACAAACACGGTCGAGAGCTCATCTTTTGTGCCAAGCCATTGCATTATCGCCGAATCCTTGTTCTCTTCACGATCAGTTTCGTGAACTAATGGACCAATCGGAACTATTTTTTTCTCAATTGAAATAGGTAAATAATCAAGGTATTTACCCTCAAGTTCTCTGAAAGTATTGAACAAAATCATTTTACTTGATTTTTTCATGCATTCTAGCATAGGTGTCTGCTTGCCACCTCCTCCATCATCTACAGGCCTGTTTGACAGTGCGTTACGAAAGCTCCTACAGAATTTAGAAACGAATTCGTCAATGGAAATACATAATGAAACTCATACCGTGAAATCGATCCATGAACAAAGAGAGAATTAAAAGATGACAGCTGAATCATGTAAATCGATATGAAAAATAAAATGCGAGATTGCTAATTAGCGGCATGACAAGGATTGTCTTAAGGCCAGTTTCCCAGGTTGTTTGTGAGGACTGCGAAATGGCAGTCTCTCGGCGATCATTATTGGGGTCTGGCAACTCTCGGGATTCACGACGATGAGGGCAGCCAGTTAGTGGTGCCTGGTGGTGGCACCGTTGATGTGGCGCGCGGCAGTATTGATGGTGGCGTGAATGAAATTGAACAGGTGTAGGGTAAGGTTTAGGTGTTTGGGCTGGTCTTGGCCCATTTGGGTGTTAGAGCCTTTCCCTTTAGGTGTTTTGGGTTTTGTCCCAACTGGTATTTTTATTTTCATCTAACATTTTATTGAATTTTCCTCCTACTCCCAATTTGATATATCCATTGTTAAATTTTTTTTTAATAAAATGTTACTTTTATCTATAAAAAAAATAAATATGATAAATATCTTGTTTTATTCAGTTGTCTACGTGTAGTGAACTTATATGTACTATACTTTGATGACACATGTTGGAAACTTCATGGGACTATTCAAACTTTGAACTTATTATTGTTATTATTATTATTATTTTGACTTTAAGAGGACCCACATTGTGCCGTTCAAAAAATAAGAGGCCCACATTGTGGAAAAAAAAAAAACAAATTGAATCGCTATCGTAAGCACAAGATTATATGAGGTGGAGATTTGAAAACTCATTCTTACTCTTCAAACTTGAAGAGAAAAAGAGAGCTAGCCAAAAAATAGATAGCTTGGAGTGTCTTTTGCTGACATATGGTTTTACAAATATAGTTCTTTTTAATTTGCCCACAGATTAGATACCGTCAAAAAGATACATGAAAATGTATTTTACGGGGTAAAGAAATATTACCCGAAATTTAGAATTGTCTAAGACTAGACAAGATATTTCACAGGAAGAGTAAAATATTACCCGATTTTTAGTCATGATTCTCACATAAATATATGGTAGCAGTCCTGACGGCTGACCCTGGAGGACCATGTGACTGTGCTCCACGAGAATTTAATGAACTCTTTGGATTAAAAAGTATAGTAAATTATGCAGTTAAGACAAATCGATAACCCACCGTAACAACGGCTGAAGTTCCGGGAATGGGAGTTCAACGTCGGGTTTCTTGAACGCAAGGAAGGAGAAGAAAGAAACCACCGCCGCTCCGGTGGTTACGAACTCCACCGCCGGAATGTTGTACTCCGAGGCAATCGTCGGGGCCCACGGCTGCAAAAAGTCATAAATGACCAAATCCGGCCGGAGTGTTTGTACGAGTTTGGAGAATTCAGGGCTTACTGAGTCAAAGGCGTTTATCAAGGTCGGGAGGAGGTGCGGCGGGAGGCCGTTGGTGGTGTGGTGGCGGGGAGGGAGCTCCGGTGATGTCGGCGGGAGGTGGAGTGGTACTAGTTCTATGGAGAGGGATTGGGTTTTGGTGATTCTGTCCTGGATTGAAGTGAGAATGATGGGTGTGGAGCATAGGTATATGTGGAAATTTTTGGTTGAGAGTTTCTTGGCTAGCTCTAGGAAGGGAGTTATGTGGCCTTGGGCTAACCATGGTAGCATTAGGACTTTGATGGCGTTGCTCTGTTTTGAATCCATTCCCCCTCTCTCTCAGTCTCTCGGCCTCTGACGGGGTTGTTTGGTATAGGTTTTGAGATAGAATTTTGGAGTAACGAGTGAAGAGAAACTTATTGGAAACTGTTTACAGAGAGAGTTTTTGAGACCCCGAGAGAAAGGAACTCAAGCGATCGACTGACTCCCAACGAATCCTGATGGGTTCATTCATTCGCAATTTGAAGCCATGAAACTTTCTAATGAAAATACAGTAACATTCTTGGGAAGATATATGTGATTGATGTCATGGATGACTAACACGACTCTAATATCATATGCATTCGATGTCATGGATGACTATTACTCAATACAGACCGTGTGTCGCCGAGCAAAATAAAATAAAATACGGACCGCATGTCACGGATGACTAATACTCATTGATCAATCGACCGGTCGTCTGTTATAAATTGGGTGACGCATTGTTCATTTTAAGGTCTCAAGATTGACCATGCCTTGTTTTTGGTTTTCAATAAAAATTTTCTATCTCTTTCTCTTTCCATTTATTACTCTAAAAAACTTCCGTCAAAATCGAAAACGAACAAAACAAGATAGACCATGGCTTGTTTGTTTTTCGCTGTTTAAAAAAAGTTATGAGCCGGCTCTGTTCGCATATCTTGATATCGAAAAAAAAAAAAATTGAATTGTGTACGTTTTTGTTTGGCTCTCGGCTCCAGAGACTACTTTAGGGGGCAGCTATTCGCAGTCCCGTATTTTCTCCTTTAGCCCACTATATTTCGGTAAATAGTTGTTGAAAATCATACATAACATTTCGGTAAATAGCTTTTGAAAACAAGATTATATTTCGGTAATTACATGTCGAAAATATGTTCAACCTTCGGTAAACAACTGCCAAAATATACATTTTCGATAAATGGCTGTTGAAAAAAAAATTATATTTCGGTAATTGTATGCTGAAAATGTATCTCAATTTCGGTAACTAACTGTCAAGTATAATTGAAAATTTTTAAAGATTAAGAGAGAAAATACGGGATTACGAATAGTCACCTCTCTACTTTTATCAGTCAAGTGACCTGTAATGGTTTTTGTCAAATTTTTGATAGTCAAAGCTTTTCTAGAAAAGCTCAAATCAACTAGTATGACTTATCAGATTGTCAAGTTTTGTACTATTCTGAAAAATGAATTGAAAATGTAGAATTCAAAAATCATCACATGAGAAGAAACTTTTGAATCCTGATTATAATTTCACCCATAAAGCAATTTGCAAAATTTATTCTGTACATATCGTGCAAATATATTCTTTTATTAATTTTGATTATATTGTCCAAAAGTTTACAATCCACACCCCGTTATCTAAAATATAATTGACTCACAAACAACCCACATGCTAGTGATGTCTGGAACAATTTTTGAATAAACAAAGATGAATAACATGGATACATCCAGAATTGAAAAAGAATCTAAGAGGAAAGTATACAAAACGTACATAATGGGAAATAAGATCGAGTTTGGATGTTTCTACTTCTCCCTCCGTCCCATATTATTGGTTCTCAACAAAACAAAAAAAAAAAACGTACAATTTTAGGATAAAAAAATTAAAGTACTTTCGTGCATAATTTTTTAAAATTTTCCGACACCAAATTACAGATCTCAATCGCCAAGAAAACTCACTACAGTGGGAACTTCAATTTCCAACTCATTTGCCCTCGGTGCAAAGTTGGGCCAACTCTTTTACCAATCCATCTATTTCTTCATCTCCTTTCTTCCTTATAATCTCACTAAATTCTCTTGCTTTAGTTCTTACACCCAACCCCTCTTCATCCACCACCACTTTCTTTATAACTTGTGCTATGTTTTCTCTATCCAGCCTTTTATTCTCATCTCTCTTGACCTCCGTGCCAAACCCAGCCGCGTCCACCAATTTCGCGTTGACGGGTTGGTCGTGGTGCATGGGCACGGCTACGATTGGAACCCCGAATTTCAAGCTCTCTAATATAGAATTCCAACCGCAATGGCTAACAAATCCGCCGGTGCTTGGATGGGCCAAGATTTGGGCCTGTGGAGCCCAACCCTCTACAACCATTCCTCTCTCTCCTATCCTGCAAGCAAAGGAAAATGTCTAAAAAAAAAAAAAGAAGGTAATTGCTTTCAACAAAATATAATCTTTATAACTAAAACATCAGAAACAAAAAAGGAAAGTTTCATAAATAGTCAACGATACTATAGATATCTCATATTAGTATTAGAGAATAAATTACTGTATATACATTGCGCCACGTCGTTAAAACGGCAGTCCCAATCAATAGAACATGGCGACGTGGCGCAATATAATTGATTTGGAAGAAACAAATATTTACATCGATGCTGTAAATAATATGATCTCATTCGTATTACTACAATTTAGTTTGTCTGGCTTTACCTCTCAAGAAACTCCGCGGGAAGTGCCTCACCAACCTCGATTCTCTCTCCTGCCGGAAACCTGACAATCCATATGAAGTTAACTCCGCTAAGCTCCAGGCCATGAGCCATTTCTTCCCTCTCCTCCTTGGACAAAAAACTCTCACTTCCAAAGGAAACGAACACGGTCGAGGACTCATCTTTTGCGCCCAGCCACTGCAATATCTCCGAATCCTTGTCCCCATCGGTAATGTCTTGAACCAGTGGACCAGTTGGAATGATCTTTTTCTGTATTAGATTGGGTAAGTAATCAATGTACTTACCCTCAAGTTCTCTGAAGCTATTGATCAGAGTCATTTTACACGATATTCTCGGGCTTTCTAATTTACGTCTCGTGTAGGCACGGTCACTTCCAGGAGCCCTTTGGCTGCACGTTAAGGAAAACCACGGTTGATGATTTAGACATGAATCTATTCAACAAAATACCTTAAAGAAACAAATGAAATCACTATAAAAACTAAAATTTTAGGACAGGAGAGTGTAATTTATGAATTTAACGGATGCCTATACGGAAGCATAATGTGCGATAATTAAACAAGTACTCTTAGAGATATTATAATTGCTTTCAATGCAAGTTTAAGACATTATGGGCTCGAATCATATTTCGACTCGTGATCAATCTATATATAGAGAGAGAGAGAAAAAAAAAAAAGTCCACGAATGATGAAATTTGCTTTGTATATGCCCTGTTTGGCTGTTTCTATCTAATATATGCACGCTTCTTGAACCCGATTTTGGGCCACCTGTTTTGGCCTTCATATATCCATCATCCAATGCTTTATTGGAGGTTTCTCTTTTTCCTATCCCATGTATCAATGTCATGGTGTTAGGTTTCCTTTCTCTTTTCTCGATGTACCCTTATTAGGTTTCTAATAAAATATCTTTTTGCCGATCGAAAAAGTAGAAGATGAAATTCGTTTTATTTGCCGCATTTAATTATCTTCTTTAAATAATACAAATCATTTGAGTCATCAGATTCTCTTGGTATCTTTTAGCTTGCCGCTCACTCCTATGAAGAGTAAACCAAAACATCGTTTAATAGCTATTTTGCTTCAACTTCTTCCCTTCGGATCAAAAATTGAAGATTTAGTTACGATTAGAAATCTACTTTCTATCTTCATCCAAGGATATAGTACCTGGTTCTTCTCAATTTGCCCAAAAGCATATACCATAGTCCATAGAAAAGAATTTTCAAATAGAGAGAACTAATGAACATTTTAGGACCGTCTACTACTACTCCCTCCATCCCGATTTGTTTGTTCAATCTCGGATTTTCAACTTATTAAGGAAAGAAAATCTAATCTATTGATTTGAAAATTTATATAATCTGAGTCATTGATTTTGAAATTGGACAGTCAATTTAGAACATGTACAAGTCAAAAAGGAGACAAACAAATCGGGACAGAGGGAATAATATATATAGAGCTCGCGAAATCTTTTGAAAAATGTAAATGTTGCTTCGAATTATAGTTGATTGCACCGGTGTAAGCCGTCTCATGGCATCATCACAAATTGATTTCATTTGTGTGTTTGTTAGTCAAATCGTACAGTACTAGAAAGCAATTCAATTTGATAACCCAGTAGTATTTGCGTAACTTCATTTAATAAAAATAAAAAAAACTTTATTTTATTTTATTAAATTTTTTTCTTTTTGACATGGATAATGGCGACTAACCAGCAACAAAATATTCTTTTCGGAGTTTACAATTGCTTCTATACCTAATCTCGATCTCTAGAGTCAGCATACCCTCGAAACATTTATTTAGTGGGCCCACTCCAGGCCCTTAATTAACTACAATTCAAGCTAATTATCTAGTATAATACAAAAAAGAACATGTCCGCGAAAATTAAATTCAATCAAATGTTGATAGACAAATGGTCAAGTTATATTTGTTTATGTTTTTCTTTTGGTAATTATATTTGTTTATGTTGAATGTACGATTATGTTCATAATATTTTCGCCGACTAGTTTGCGAAAATACTATGAAGATAATCGTATAAAGTATAACTTGTTCACATCTCTACCGATTAAACTCTTGTAGCTAGACATTTTCTTGTGCGTGTTCTACTATAAACGGCTTTGAACATCATCTTTGGATCAAGGGATATAGTTTGGATATGGAGAGGAGCTTGAAGCAAGAAACCTATAAATAGAGACCAAAGTTGTGACTCAAGCGGTGTAAGGTCTCAAGGTCAAATCGATGGAACGACGTAGGGTCTGTTGTAGTAATCTAACTCTACTGATATACTAACATATACTAACATCTGGAAAAGAAAACTATGTGAATACAATTAAGACAAATTAGTGACTTACTTTGGATTTAGCTGGAGTTCCGGGAATGGGAATTCATCGTCAGATTTTGTGAACCAGTGGTAGCCAAAGGAAACTACCGCAGCTCCGCTGGTCATGAGCTCCACCGCCGGGATGTTATACTCCGGGGAGGCAATTGTTGGGGGCCGCGGCCGGAAAACGTCATAGATGACTAGATCAGGGCTTAGTGTTTGGAGGGTATTGGAGAAACAGGGGCTTTCCGTTTCAAAGGCGTCTATTAAGGTGCGGAGGAGGTGCGGCGGGAGGGCGTTGGTGGTGTGGTGGTGGGGAGGGAGCTCCGGCGTGGGTGGGAGGTGGAATGGCACTAGTTCTATGGAGAGGGATTGGGTTTTGGAGATTCTGTTTTGGATAGAAGTGAGAATGATGGGTGTGGAGCATAGGTAGATGTGGAAGTTTTTGGTGGAGAGTTTCTTGGCTAGCTCTAGGAAGGGAGTTATGTGGCCTTGGGCTAACCATGGCAGCATTAGGACTTTGGTGGTGTTGCTCTGTTTTGAATCCATTCTCTCTCTCTCCCTCTCTCTCTCTCTCTTGTTTTCTTGATTGGCGATTACTCGTATGGAAAGTCAATAGTTTGCAATGAAAATGACTTTCCTGTGAAAATATCACAGCCTCACACGATTGATGTCATGGATGACTTATTTGGTTCACTTGCTTATTTTACTTAGGGAATAGATTTTGTTCCTCGTCTTTTTATTAATGTCACTCACATTTTTTTACAAAATAAATCATCTGATACAGACACGAAGGAAAGTGGCATTAACAAAAAAAAAGTGACAAAGGCCTTGTTCGTTTAGCATATTTACTTTGTTTTAACTTTGTTTTTCAATCATTACTCTATATCTTTCTTCAATCATTATCCTATTTCTTCAATTATTAATTTAATTTCTCTCTCTATCTCTCTCCACTCAATACCCTTCTCTCCAATCATTATCCTATTTCTCTCTCCACCTACTACCAAAACTAAAATAGCCAAATGTGCTAAACGAACAAGCCCAAAATCACTCTCCTTTAATTACTATTGGTTATTACGTGTTTCGATTAGTACTATTCTTTAAGCAATAAACAAAGCGTTTTTGTTTAGCTGTTGGCTGGCTCCAGAACTATATTAGTATTATTCAAGTGATCTGAAAGGAAAAATTTTCAGTGCCGGGTGGATATCACGTGGTGTCCGTTCGGCGCATCCGAGTTGTTCATTACGTTGTTTGACGACTCGGATTTGAAGAGAGAAAAATGGGAGAGAAAGCATTGGGATGAGAGAAGAGAGAGTGTTTCAATCCGAGCCGTCCAAAAATATATTAGACGGCCCAATTATGCGAAGCAAGTATCACATGGAATATACCCACCCAGCACCGAAAAATCTCTCGATCTGAAATGGTTTTTGTCAGAGTTTTGGTAGTCAAAGCTTTTCTAGAAAAGCTAAAAACAACTAACTGAATGGAGAGAGAGAGAGAGAGAGAGAGAGAGAGAGAGAGAGAGGAACTTGAATTGCTTCGACTGTTCGGTGAGGAAGTTTGGGAGCCCCTTGTTTTACATTTTAGATATTCAAGATTTGTATTTTGGTGTTTAGGAGCTAATTATAAAATGCAATTTGAAAAATGAACTGAAAATGCAAAATGCAAAATTCAAAATGACATCTAAAAGAAGCTTTGTTGGATTCTAATTATAATTTCATTCGTACAACGCTTCTACAGAATCTATTCTGTGTATATCATCCAACCTTTTTAATCTCTTTTTTTTGTATCGACAGCTTTTTCATTCTTAATAGAAGATAAGCACACACTAGGTGCACATTTTTAGAATTGTCATGCATAGTGGAGTAGTGATTATATAAGGTAGTTCTTAGGCTATTACTATTTTACCCATATCAATTTGTTCTTGTCATCAGTTGCAAAAAAAATAGATGTATGAGCAACAATGAAAATCACTTTCGTGATGCACCTTCACAAATGGTTACACCAAAGATGGCTAGTCC
>CM033799.1:5942939-6002540 GCA_019656835.1 Rhododendron ovatum | reverse complement strand
CATTATATGTTAGAATAGATTATAGTCGAAAAGTCTATAATCCACCGTCCGTATATATGGCCTGTTTGGAGCCTAATTATTTTTACATTTCGCAGTTTGAATTGTGAGTTACGTATTTTAGATTGTGGCCATAATAGATTAAGAATCTAGTAGTAAAGTGTTCGGGAGATATGTGCAAAATAAATTTTGCAAATAGTATAGTGTTTGAGAGGATAATGCTCAAAATAGATATGAATGAATATTTTGAGGAAGTAGCTCAAAATAAAGGGAGGCTTAATTATCCATCCTCAAATCTCATCCAACTTAAGTATTCATCTTCCATTTTTTGAACAGTTATAATTTCATCCCTATTTTTTTTATACCAAAAGCGCCCCTAATATATATATACCAGAAAATGAGACCAAAACATAATCTTTCCCATCCCGTCCCACGATTTTCATTCAATCCCTAAAATTATAGATCCCAGAAATTCAGGTGGGATTGTATATAAGTAAGCATCTCTCTCTCTCTCTCTCTCTCTCTCTCTCTCTCTCTCTCTCTCTCTCTCTCTCTCTCTCTCTCTCTCTCTCTCTCTCTCTCTCCCTCCCCAAAGTCCTCCATTCGTCCTCCATAAACAGCCGCCACCATTCACACATCCTTCGGTGGGCGGTGATCCACTCGTCGTCCGACGTCTTCAGTTCTATCGCCGCTGTTTCCCTCCTCCCTCTTGCCGATCAATCATCATTTGTCGTCATCAATGAAGCCGACAGAAATCTCCCTTCGGTACCGTTGCTGTCGACCGATTCCCTCCTCCCTTTCGCCAATCAATCATCTTCTATCGTCAATGAAGTTTAACGGAGAAGTGGGCGTTATCGTTGTCGCCGGAGCAAATCTTCAAGATATAGTGATTTGAAGTTTTTTTTTTGTTTATATGGTTTGGGTATTCATGGTTTATTAACCATGAATCGGCGATTGAATATCCATGGTTTTTTTCTCGTCTTGTTTGTTGATTTTTTTTATTTATGGCTTGTTTGGGTATTCTTACCATGATTATTAATGAAGGTTTCCATGACGATACACAGATTGAATGGTTTTTTGTTTATTTGAATCATTTACTATGAAATATTTGTTCGAATCATGGGATATTAATCGTGTCCACGTAGTAATCGTCATGGTAATTTAACCATGTAATGTCATGGTAATTTAACCATGTAATGAGTTGAATATGTCATGTTATATATATTTTTACGGTAATTTAGTCATGTTCCATTTAATAAGATCAATGAAAAATATGACTTTCTGTTATCTGGTTGGTCAACTCGAAGAATGAATAAAAAATGTAAATATGTGGTCAACTTATCATGTTATATTCCTAAAAATAAGTAATCAATCATATTGAAATTTACCAAATCCCATTGAATTAGGAAAATAATCCAATTCAATCCCACTAAATTGGAAAAACAATCAAATCCAATTCCACTAAATTAGGAAAGCAATATAACATTGAAGGAAAATAATCCAATCCAATCCCACTAAATTGGGAAAACAATCAAATCCAATCCCACTAAATTAAAAAAGCAATATAACATAATATATGTATATCATAGTGAAAAGGGTAGGAAAGATAATTCACACACTAAAAGGATGAAAACATAAGTATGAAAAAAGGGCGGGATGAATCCTTACATGACATGGATAAAGAGAATGAATATTTAAATATTTCCAAAATAAATTATGAAATTGAGAAGATAATCCAAAATAAGAATGAAAATGCTCATTCAGGGTTGACTCGGAACTTCAATTTTCAGGTAATTTTCCCTCGGTGCAAAGTTGAGTCAACTCTTTTACCAATCCATCTATTTCTTCATCTCCTTTCTTTCTAATTATCTCACTAAATTCTCTTGCTTTATTTCTTACATCCGCCCCCTCTTCATCCACCACCACTTTCCTTATAACCTGTGCTATGTTTTCTCTATCGAGCCTCCTATTCTCGTCTCTCTTCACCTCCGCACCGAACCCAACTGCCTCCACCAATTTCGCGTTGAAGGGCTGGTCATGGTGCATGGGCACGGCTACGATTGGAACCCCGAATTTTAAGCTCTCCAATATAGAATTCCAACCGCAATGGCTCACAAACCCACCGGTGCTTGGATGGGCCAAAATTTGGGCCTGTGGCGCCCAACCCTCTACAACCTTTCCTCTCTCTCCTATCCTGCCAACAAAGGAAAATGTCTCAAAACATAAAATAAAAATATAAGATATATTTTATTTATAACTAAAAAGTCAAAAACAAAAAATGGAAGTTTCATAAAAAGTCAAAAAGACTATTCTAGATAAAAACCTTGCTCTAATGAAGATCACCTACAAACCAAAAATGAATTCAAGTCACATATTGATGAATCATTTGTAATAGTTCCTTTGCATTTTCTTCGTGTACGACAAATTGCTCAATTTATTTGCCCTATAATTGGTGAATTTCATTGAAATACGCAGCATACAGAATGATGTGACAATGATATTATTAGATATAAAAGCAACGGTGGAATGGAATCATAATTTGGTTTGTGTAGCTTTATAGTACCTCTTAAGAAACTCCGCAGGAAGTGCCTCTTCAACCTCAATTCTCTCTCCCGCCGGAAACCTGACAATCCATACGAAACTAACGCCGCTAAGCTCCAGACCTTGAGCTACTTCCTCCCTCTCCTCCTTGGACAAAAAACTCTCACTTCCAAAGGAAACAAACACAGTTGACTGCTCATCTTTTGTGCCCAGCCACTGCAATATCTCCAAATCCTTGTCCCCAATATCGGTGATTTCTTGAACCAGTGGACCAGTTGGAATTATCTTTTTCTCTACTAAAATAGGTAAGTAATCAATGTACTTACCCTCAAGTTCTCTGAAACTGTTGAACAACATCATTTTACATGATATTTTCGTGCTTTCCATTCTACGTCTCATTTCCGCTCTATCGCGGTCATTTCTAGGAGCCCTTTGGCTGCACATTATGGAAACCACTGTCATGAGGATTTAGACATGAATTTGTTGAACAAAATACATCAAAGAAACTCATGAAATCACTAAAATCAATGCATGCACAACTAAAGTTTTAGGACAGGAAGAGGATGATTTATGCATTTAACATGAGATGCCAATAGGGAAGCATGATTTGTGATAAACAAGGGTTCTTAGTACTTCTTAATTTTCCCAAAAAATAAAATAAAATGTACATCATAGAAAAAGAAGCAGTTTCATAGAGAGAGAACAAAAGTTTTTTTTCTTTTTTTAAAGTTTTATCGGCAACAAAGATTTTATTATTGATTTAACTCGACAATGGGTACATCGAGAGAAAAATCTAACAAAATACCCAAGAGATGGGCACGACAAAAGGCAAGATATCCCAGCGAAGTGCTGGAAAGAAGCAGAAAGAAACTACAACATTGATCTCACAGCACAGAAATAGAAAAAAAGAGGATCAGCATCATACAGCAACAAACAGCAGCAACCAAAAGAACCATCAAAAGCTCCTCAGGAGGAACCAAGTTCCAGCATCATCAGGACAGGAAGGAGTATACCCTGGCCTAGAATTTAAGACAACAACTACACTCACTTGAGGATAAAGGCAGAGCATATTAGCAGGCATCATCAATAGCAAAAAGCACCAGTAGAGAATAGCATCATGAGAGTAGAAGCTAAATAGTGGCTTCTCAGGAGGTCCAAACGGACCCGTCACTCTCGATTGTGGAGGAGGGTGATGGATCGCCACAAGATCTGCTTCTTGACGCCTTCGTCGTCGTTGTTGGAAAGCTCAAAAAAACCGTCGCCCTAGCCAACCAGTTTCAATTGAGCCAACACTCAAATTTGAATTCCAGATTTGGGTCTTAATAATTCAAAAAATGATGGGGACAGTGAGATCTTTTCTTCCTAAGGAAAGAGTCTCAGTCATCGCAACCATAGAGGTGAGAGAGGAGGAGGAGAGAAGAAAATGGAGAGGTAAGAGGTAGAGAGGCCGCCAGGGGATGGGAGAAAGGAAAGGGGAGGCGGCTCAAGAAAGAAATAAGGAAAGAGGGCTATCTCTCTCTTGTGGAGAAGCTCTCGAGAACTCACTCTTCTATTGCGTAACTTAGGGAGCGTTGCAGCTAAGCTTTTAAGCTATAGACTACTTCTTGTAGTGCATTAACGTCAAGTTATTGTGTGGATTAGAAAATGTGTGGGATGTTTTAATTTAGTGAAAACAACGTAACTTTTGACAAAAAATTTAGTTTAGTATGAACAACTTCACAAAAGCCAATAAATTGTAGTGCTAATTTTTTAGTGGAACCTATTCTCTGTAGAGTCTAGATAAATACCCCTCCAAACTTTTATTTTGTGGGCCCACTCCAAACTAATGCCGACCATTCAAACTATCTAGTACTATAGCACTTAAAAAGAACATGTCCGCAAAACATCAATTTAACCAAATGTTGATAGACATATGAGCTAGTTTTTTTGTGTGTTAAATGTAGGATTTTGTTCATATCTTTCTGTCGCCTATTCCCGCGCGAGGACAAAATATAACTTGTTCATATCTCTACCGATTTTCAATCAAACTATACTCTTATAGCCAAACATGTTTTCTCGTGCGCACTCCACGCGATGAAGGGCTAGGAACATCATTGTAGGCTCAATGGTTATGGAGTATTTTCTTTGGATATATGAAGAGGCCGGTGGTTGAAGCTGTAAAACTTTCAATAACGTACGGTGTTACACATAACAAACAACCCAATAACATTAGGATCTAGAACTATCATGATTTTTACATGTGTCGATCATGTACCTACTAAAGTTTGATGAACACGATTTTTGGTACAATCAAGGTTCTTGCCGAACTCTACCAAATGAACGGAGCCGATCATCAAGTGTAATCGAAAAATGACCGAAAAAATGGAAACAGACCGGAGGAAATACTACCACCGCTGGTATCCCCGTTTTACATAAAAGTTTCTCATAAGGAGATGGGGATAGCCTGAGAAAAACAGTCACACGCAGGCTGGGAAATTACCTCTTCCTCACTGTATACAGTTACACTCATCTATCCATCAATAGTGAGAGTAATTAATAAATGTGTTGTAGCTCATCCCTCACTCATTTGGTTTGGATCTCACAACACATTAGGATCATGATGGAGATAGGCGGCCGGCAACCCACTTAACAGTTTACATTCATTATCATGTGGGTCATAGAAAATAGTAGTATTGCTAACAGAACAAACCACTTCAAAGAAATAAAAAAGAAGACAGAAATCTATAAATACACACATCCGAATTGTAGCTCAAGCGGTGTGAGGTCTCGGGATCAAATCGATGGATGGAACAACATGAGCCAAAAACAGTACTATAGATAAAATCAACACAGATTGTAATGACTTACTTTGGATTTAGATGAAGTTCCGGGAATGGGAATTCAACGCCGGGTTTCGTGAACATGTGGTAGGCAAAGGAAACTACCGCAGCTCCGCTGGTGATTAGCTCCACCGCCGGGATGTTATACTCCGAGGAGGCGATTGTTGGGCGCCGCGGCCGGAAACCGTCGTAGATGACTAGATCAGGGCTTAGTGTTTTGAGGATATTGGTCAAACTGGGGCTTTCCATTTCAAAGGCGTCTATTAAGGCGCGGAGGAGGTGCGGTGGGAGGCCGTTGGTGGTGTGGCGGTGGGGAGGGAGCTCCGGCGTGGGCGGGAGGTGGAATGGCACCAGTTCTATGGAGAGGGATTGGGTTTTGGTGATTCTGTTCTGGATTGAAGTGAGAATGATGGGTGTGGAGCATAGGTAGATGTGGAAGTTTTTGGTGGAGAGTTTCTTGGCTAGCTCTAGGAAGGGAGTTATGTGGCCTTGGGCTAACCATGGCAGCATTAGGACTTTGGTGGTGTTGCTGCTCTGTTTTGAATCCATGCTCTCTCTCTCTCTCTCTCTCTCTCTCTCTCTCAATTTTGTTTTTCACATGATCGCTTATTCTAATTACTACTCCATTGATTATTACGTGTTTCGATCAAGTGTTCATACACTATTCTTTAAGCAACATAAACAAAGCGTTTTTGTTTGGCTGTTGGCTCCAGAATCATTTTATTATTCAAGTGATCTGAATGGGGGGGGGGGGGGGGGGGGGCGGGCGGCCGGGCGGTTGGTTTTGAATTGCGTCGGCAAGTGTTGGCCGGGGAAGATATTACTGTGAATATTGAGCATGTAGGGTCCGGAGTGTCCTATGGATTTAATTATACACAATGTCATCCTCTACGAGTGTTCTAAAAATAGGTTTGCGGGTGCGATATCGAATGCCATAAAAGATTTAAATGAAATCATTTCTAATACCAATTAATTTTAGAAGAGATAATGGAAAAATGGCCCGACATAACCCTTAACCTTAAAGAATAAAGAATGGAAACCTTACCACCCCTAGGCCAAAAAGCCATATGTAGTGTGTCACGTTTTCGATTTTAAACATAATTATAAATGATTTACATAATAAAAATACTCATAAATATTCGTACGGTGCCCAAAAGATTACTGTGTTCTCATTTCCTTAGTTAAGCTTTCAAGTTCACAAAGTATCCAAAATATTACAATATAGGCTCAACGGCCCCAAATCAACATAAGTATCAAATGTCGAAAGAGGATTAAAGGTTACAATATACCAAATCAAAAGAATTACAATTTAAGTTACAAATACATCTTTCAAAATAAATTTATAAAGATGAATAAGTAACTCCTTCGGTTAGCTTTCAAAAATAATGACCACACTCCAAGCACACCAAGCAATGCAAGCTATGGTTCCGGGTTAGCACCTGAAAATAATATAAGGCTTGAGCTACACTGGCCCAGTAGAAAAGTCTACGCAAACTCTATATGCAAATGAGCGAGACGAATGAACGAATGATAAAAGATCACAAGACAATGGAGGAAGCACAATTTTTATGAACAAGTGTCTCAAAATCTCCAATTTTTCTTTTATTCAACTCATAAATCATACCCGTTCAATTCATGTCTCAACATGTCGTGTCGTCTGTGTGTCTGAGCCGAAACTCCTGCCGGGCTAATTTTAGGACCCCGATATTCCCTGCCAAGCACCCACCTTGAAGGTTAGGCCTTGAGTGATCATTATGAGCATAAGCTCCTGCCAGGCTAATTATGGGACCCTGAAATCCCCTGTCAGGCATCCACCGGTCGATGGGCTCTGAATGTTCGCGCGTCGTTCACAAGTTCAAGTGTAACGTTCGTACAATTATCTTGCATGATGCTCATATTTATCATTTCGTGGTCCCACCAATGTGAACAACCCAATGCGTATCACGTTAATTAGGAAACAAAGCATGACTGACAAATTCTTATTATATCTATATGATAATATAAACCATGGGAATGACTTGGCTTTCGAAAAGAAAAGTGGACTTTAATGTGCCAGGAGTCTGACAATTCAACAGGTGACCTACCGGTACATACCGGAAACAGTGGAGTCACAGCTTTGGCTCGCAAGACTTCTACCGGTAGAGAATGGTATATTACCGGTAGGGTCCAAGAAATTTTTATAATCCTACCGGTAGGAAATAAATCCTACCGATACAAAAACTGATCAGAAAGGTCACCATTTTGCACGAGGAAAACTTTGAGACAGGCTACCGGTAGGAGAAAAGTTCTACCGGTAGGAAGCTAATTTTCTTGCAGCACAACGACGTTCTACCGGTAGAAAGGACGGGCCTACCGGTAGGAATCAAGGAAAAACAAACGATTCTTACAGTCGCAACAGATTTTTATTCAAACCCAACGACAACCAATACAAGTTCGAATAATGCATAAAAACACTCAAACAACATATAAAGAGAGGTAGAATTTCCTACCTCGAGTATCCAAACCGAAATTAAGAAGATTGTGCAAGTCCTAACTTCCGGAATTCAAATCAAACGAAAATACTCCGAACCAAGTCTTATCCAACGAGATACAAGTCCCAAAATGCAAGTAGAAAATGGTTTGGGAGTTGATTGATATGGGTTTTTGAGTGATTGGGTGAGAGAGTGAGAGAGATCGAGAGAGAGCTGGGAGAAAGATGAAAAGAAAAGGGCGCTGCAATTCGCAGCCCTCTATTTACTCCCATAGCCCGTTAAAAATTTTCAATTATATTCGACAGTTAGTTACCGAAATTGAGATATATTTTCAGCGTCCAATTACCGAAATATAATATTTTTTTCAACAGATGTTTACCGAAAATTCATGTTCGGCAGTTGTTTACCGAAAGTTGAACATATTTTCGACATGTAGTTACCGAAATATAATCTTGTTTTCAATAGCAATTTACCGAAACGCCATTTATGATTTTCAACAATCATTTACCGAAATGTAGTGGGCTACGGGAGTAAATAGAGGGCTGTGAATAGCGGCGCCCAAAGAAAAAGTGAAAAGGGAAAAAAAATTTCCCCAGGTAATACACGGCACACACATGCACCTTATCATCCCAACACCCACAATTTTCAAACCTTGCACATATGACCCCCACATTCATAATTAAACCATTTTCGTCCTTTTCTTTTCTTTTATTTTCTTTTACTACAAATATTAAAATTAAATAGGAAATTTACGGATCCCTACATAGTGATAGATTTGGGGTGTAGATTTGATATTTGGGATGTAGATTTGATAGATTCATGTGAAAAATATTATGGGAGAAATTTTCAATAGATTGAATCCTTGCCAACTAGAGAAATTTAATTTGGGTTGTTTTTCTTTCTTTCTTTTCTTCCCCTTGTAATATTTTGTTATTATTAATGAAATATTGCTTTCTTCACTGTTAAAAAAAAAAAAGGGAAGATATTTGTGAGGGTGTTTGGGAGGGAGCCATTGCTTTACATTTTAGAGATTTAAATTTGTATTTTGGTGTTTATGAGCTAATTTTTTAATGCACTTTGAAAAATGAACTGAAAATGCAGGATTCAAAAATAACATCTAAAGAAGCACGTTGGATTCTTATTACAATTTCACTCATAAAGTCCTTCTGCAGAATTTATTCAAAGGATGAATTTTAGAAATGCTCCCTCTAGTTTCGATTGAGTATCAGTTTTGTCGCCCTAGTACCAATTGCAATGCTTTTAATCCTGGAATTTGATTAATCTACCTATTATGTCCACTTGGTAGTGTTTGCTTCCCAAATTTGTGGAAAATTAATTAATGAATTGATTTGAGAGACATGGTTAAGGAGTTGAATTGAGAAACATGAGGAAAGGCCATGAAATGTCGAAACTGTCATTCATTGTGCACTTTTCCGTAAGTTTGGAAGCAAATGTTATCTATTGGACCTAATACGGATGTTAATCAAACTTTGGAATGGGCCTGTCAATAGGCCGGATTCGATCCGGATCTGACAAATCCGAATCCAATAAGACTCAAATCCGATAGTGATAATCCTAATCCGAAAAATCCAGATCTGATTCAAAAACTTTTTTACTTCAAAAATTTTAGCAAAAAAAAAATTATATTTTTTCAGAAAAAATTATTTCCCCCCTAAAAAATAAAAATTTAGAAATAAAAAATTTAAAATAAAAATATAACTTCTTAAACATTTTTTTTTCAAAATAAAAATTTACAGTTTTTTTTAAAAATTTAAAAATAAAATTATCGAGTCGACGTTATCGAATTTGGATTGGATCCAGATCAAATCCGGTCCATTGACAGACCTACTTTGGAGTTAAATGTATTGCAATTAATACTAAGGGCAAAACTGAAACTCGGTTGAAACTAGAATGATCATTTCTTAAATTTACCCATCCATGTATCAATTGGGTTTGTCCCTTAATTAGTTTCTATTATTGAAAAGTTAGTTTGTAAAGGTTGGCAAATTTTTCATTTTGTACTTTTGAGTAGATTTTATTTCAAAATGTTTCCATGAATGGCAATTATGAAAAGTTAAAATATTTAGACATAATGATAATGTCTCCATCAAAAATTGAATTTACGAATTTGGACATTAAAAAAAGGGATGAACAAAGTATAAAACTAGAATAAGTCAACCACTTACAATAAAATTATGATACATGAAACCAAAAAAAAAAGTACACTGTGTTCTAAAATTAATCGTTCGTAGTTTCCACAAAATAGTTCACATGTTCTAGCATCTTCCATTCATCTGCATAGGCCAAAAATAGCTAGTGTAACGATCAATAACACATCATGAGAAATAACATGATTTATACGTACACATACCTAGAAATGAAAAGAGTCTCTGAAAACAACAAAAAAAATGGAATATTCAAATCCAATTGGATCTTAACCTACTTGCAAAGAACCTTCAAATAAGTTGCCATTTCAATTTTTGTTTTTCCCTCATTTTCCCTCGGTGGAAAGTTGAGCCAACTCTTTTACCAATCCATCTATTTCTTCATCTCCTTTCTTTCTTATAATCTCACAAAATTCTCTTGCTTTAGTTCTTACATCCACCCCCTCTTCATCCACCACCACTTTCCTTATAACTTGTGCTATGTTTTCTCTATCCAGCCTTTTATTCTCATCTCTCTTGACCTCCACACCAAACCCAACCGCCTCCACCACTTTCGCATTGATGGGCTGGTCGTGGTGCACGGGCACGGCTACAATTGGAACCCCGAGTTTCAAACTCTCCAATATAGAATTCCAACCGCAATGACTCACAAATCCCGCGGTGCTTGGATGGGCCAAGATTTGGGCCTGTGGAGCCCAACCCTCCACAATCATTCCTCTCTCTCCTATCCTGCGAGCAAGCAAAGGAAAGTTGATCAATTCGTACTTATATTTAACAAATGGAATGTTGTGACAGTGATAATTATATGCGTAGCTATACCTTTCGAGAAATCCCACGGGCATTGCCTCTTCAACCTCAATAGTACTCTCTCCCGGCGCCGCTGGAAACCTGACAATCCATATGAAATTAACACCGCTAAGCTCCAGCCCATGAGCTATTTCGTCCCTCTCCTCCTTCGACGGGAAACTCTCACTTCCAAATGACACAAACACGGTTGAGAGCTCGTCTTTAGCGTCGAGCCATTGCATTATCTTCGAATCGCTGTTCTTTTCGTCAATTTCTTGAACTAGCGGACCAAGTGGGACTACCTTTTTCTTAGTTAAAATCGATAAATAATCAATGTATTTACCCTCAAATTCTCTGAAAGTATTGAGCAAAATCATTTTACATGATTTTTCCATGCTTTCCAGGAGACGTGTCTTGTCATCTGTGCCGTCATTTGTAGGAGCCTCCTCCTCTGGCTGTGCTTTAGGGAAACCCCTGATGAGGATTACGATACGAATTTATTAAAGAAAGTACACAATAGAAACTCAAATCGCAAAATAAAATTGAAGTGTCATCTATCAAACGAAATCTATATTTGTATATAGAACACATTATACATCAAAAAATATATATAATATTTTAAAAAGCGTGAATAATGATTTTGGACATCGCAGGACGCAGAGGGAGGGAGTAAACTAACGAGTAACGACCCACTTGAGAATATGCTGATACTCCGGGAAAGGCAATTCAACGCCGGGTCTCGAGTGCAAGTGGAGGCCCAAAGAAACCAGCGCTGCTCCCGCGATAAAGTACATCACCGCCGGAATTTCACACTCCGAGGCGATCGTTGCCGCCCACGGCTGCAGAAAGTCGTAGATGACCAAATCCGGGCTCAGTGTCTGTAAAACTTCGGAGAAACGAGGGCTGGCTGAGTCGTAGGCCCTTTTTAAGGCGGGGATGAGATGTGGCGGGAGGCCGTTGGTGGTGTGGCGGTGGGGAGGGAGCTCCGGCGACGTCGGCGGGAGGTGGAGTGGTACGAGTTCTATGGAGAGGGATTGGGTTTCGGTGATTCTGTCCTGGATTGAAGTGAGAATGATGGGTGTGGAGCATAGGTATATGTGGAAATTTTTGGTGGAGAGTTTCTTGGCTAGCTCTAGGAAGGGAGTTATGTGGCCATGGGCTAACCATGGTAGCATTAGAACTTTGGTACAGCTCTCTTTTGAATCCATTGTGTCTCGCTCTCGCTCTCGCTTTGCTCTCGTTGTTCATTGACGAATGCAGATTGCATAACTTTGTAGGGACTTGAGGTTGTTCACAAAGTGACACCACTAATTTTTTAATGAAAAAAATAACATTTTGTGAGTGATTTCTGTCAAGGAGTAGTTGTCAAGGCTCTTCGAGCTCAGCTCAATACATATTAGATTCAGCTCCAACAACTAGTCCAGCTCAAACTCCAACGGGCAGTTAGGCAGATGAAATGCAGATGTAATTCAGATGGTTCTTTTGTTTTTCATTTCATGTACATTTCAGTTGTAATTTCCTATAAAAAGCTTCTGTTATTGTAAAGGCTGTTGATTTTGCCACACCTTTTTTTGTTAACGACACTTCCTTTCAAATGTATTATTGGTGTAAAAATACCAGAGGCGGCTCTACATTGTTAGTTCCATGGTCAATTGAACACCCAAAGCAAAAAATTTTGCTTAGAATATATGTAAAATTTTTGAACTAATCTTACTTTGAACACTCAACCCAAATATCAATGAACACCCAACTCAAATGTCAATAATGAACACTCAAGTGTAATAGTCTTGAACACATAACCCAAAAAGAATTGAACACCCAACCGAAAATCAATTAAACACTCAATCACAATCCAATTACAGTTCATCAATCCATGTAATTTATATTTGAACACCTAACGCATTACCTCAAATACAGCTCACAATCATAATGAAAAAAATTAAAAAAGAAAGAGAGAAAGGAGAATCTATAGGGGCAGGTATTGTGCTATATGCATTCTCTCTCCATCTTTATTGTCGATGGTCTAAATGTGTTAATTTCATTCATGATAATAACTACATTATTATTTTTTGTTTAATTAGCTTATAGAATTACGGACAAAAGTTTTAAAAATATTCAACTACGTTGCAAAATCCTATTACTGTTCTAGTATTCCTTCAAATTTAAGACTACGATTAAAATCTCATCGTGTCATCCTAAAAAACAACATATTTTTTAGAAGGCCAGCCCCAACATACCCGCTACAATTTCTTTCAAAAGGAATTTAGTAGATTAATATGATGGTTAAACGTTGATACAAAATATGAGAACTTGTCTAAGACAACTGTAAAAAAAATTTACTCCTTCCATTCTCGAAACACTGTCAAGTGCGCAATTCGACAACTTTAAAAAAAAATTGTCAAAAAATATAATATATATTTTTGAGTTCTCATTTTGCCTCTTAGTTAAATTTTTTTTAGAATAGATGCTATATTTTTTGACCGCACTATTTATACTAATTTATGAGATTTTGTACATATATTGTTAGTTAATAAATCAGCTAGTAAAGTTAAGATAATTTCTGAACACCCTAACACAAATTCCTGAAACCGCTACTGAAAAATACACTTAAAAAAAATGACATTAATAAAAACAGGTGTGACAAAATTATTTTTCATTATAAAATCAATACGTTGAAATAAAAGTCAAGATTCGGTTTCTTCTTTTATCTTTAAAAGCTGTCAATTTCATGGAAGACCACGATGGCGTACTTTGCGGATTAAACGAAGGTTGGGGCAATCGGGGGCGTGCTGTGTCTCACTGTGCTGTCCGCCGAGTGAGATTGGGAAATTCTTCGGTGCAAGGTCTTGCAAGGCATCTTATAAGACGCATACAGGCTATCGATCTTGATAATAAATGGTTGAAATATAATTTTTGATTATGATCGGTAAGAATTATTTATTACCGGTCATAATTGATTTTTAATGTAGACCGTTAATTGATGAGATTTACAGCTGTATGCCGCTCTATACGCGCAATACACCAGGGTGCATTACAGCACTCCAGATCCCACCAAGTGAGACCTGCTCCGGTCTCACTCCGATTGATTGTAATTTGTAAAGCTTGTCGAGTAGAACAAACTAGTGTGCCAAAAACTAACTTGATCGGATATTGTTAAGTGTATGATAATCAGAACACATATATATAACTTAAAAATAATGAGTCCCAATAAATTTAATATTGTGTTTCATGATTTATCCTTTTCAAAATAAAGTGTTTCAATCATGTATTTCATGATGTCCGAAACACCCCTGAGTTTGGACAGATGCAAATGGTGGTATACCGTTCGGTTAAATAAGTCAATTAGTCTATTTTTTTATTTTTATTCAAAAGAAATTCATGTTTGTTAGTTTTTCGTCAATTTTTTAGGGATTAATGCAACGTCATGACGAAAGGAATTTAAAAAGTAAAAAATTATGATCGAAATCCAATTTTTTTTGAATAAAGACAAAAAAAAATTGACTTATTGGCTTATTTTTGTCTTTATTCAAAAAAATTTGATTTCAATCTTAATTTTTTACTTTTTAGATACCTCTTATCATGAAGATGCAATGATCTTCAAAAAAATTAACGAAAACTAATAAATATGAAAAAAAATTGAATAAAAACAAAAAAAATAAGCTAGTTGATTTATTTAGCCGAACGGGACGCCATGGTTCACCGTTCACGTGTTTATGTAATATATAATTGTACATTGCATGGTTTGAGAATAGTAGTAATTTTCAAAGAGGAAAAAACAATTTTGCTATGGGTACTACAATTTTGTACCGAACCTGTACAACAAGCTGAGGTGGAAGAGGCCCACCCAAAATTTTCAAAATAGAAGCAAAACACAAGCCGGGAAAATTGAGAGAAAAAAAGGGAACCCACCTTTTTTCCCAAATCCAATTATCCAAACCTCCAACCAGAAACCCAGCTTAGAGCATCTCCTACCCATACTCTATATCTCTATTCGAGAGTATCAAGACATTTCAATCCAACCTCTCAACCCTCCTTTATTTGGGAGTATTGGATTTTGATCCTCTATATTTAGATGGTAAGAGAAAATATAGAGCATTATCTCCATAACACTATTCACATTTTTAAAAGACATTTTTGTCCTTATAAGCTTTTCTAACTAAATTTTTATACCAACTATATCCTTATGAGAGTATAAAAAAAGATTTTTTTTTTTCGTAAAGTGATTTTAGAGGGAAAAATAGAGGATTTGTGGTTGGAGTAAATAGGAATAGTGGTTTTCTCTAAAATCACTTTATGAATAAAATAGAATATTTTGATACTCTCAATTAGAGTATTGGATTGGAGATGCTCTTGCTCCATTGACGCCAAACTCCATTGACGCTGAGCATGGACCTTCCCAATCTCTCTCCCAAAAACCCATTTCTGTCTTCCACACCCTCTCTTCGGGATTTACCATATACTGACTCCTTCTCCAATATTCAACAAGATATGAAGCCTAAATCCATCAAATAAAGCTATAGAAATTTCATAGTTCTGGAAATCTTTCCTTTTGAACTCGTACTCGCACTCAGTGGGTTGGATTAGCTTATTGAACTAGGGTATGCAATGCCAACCCAAAAAAAAAACTTGAAAAACAAATCACAAAAAACTACAAAGAATTGGAAACATGTGGAGAGAGAGTTCGTATTTTACAGGGCAATTTTTTTTGGAGATCTAGGATTTTTGTTTTAAGATCAAACCCACCGCCATATCCTCCCCCTCCACAGCCGCAACTTTTCACTCCGGCTCGTCGCGTTCTCCCTCTTACACAGCACATCGACTCCCCCAAAAGCCCATTTGACAGTCTCAACGAATCTACCTCAACAGCCCCAACCGGTAGCTTTCCTTTCGCATCCCAAACCTCACGAGAGAGAGAGATGTACCAATTTTTTGCTCGACCTTGTATGCGCCGGTCGCCGTTAATGGCGCATTGGGGGATTCCGGCGTCAATGGAGTTTGGGTTTGGGGTGGGTTTTACTGGGATTTTGGGAAAAGACTGGGTTTCTTTTTCTCTCTCTAAAATTTGCCGGATTTGATTTTGAGTTCATTTTGAAAATTTTGGGTGGACCCCCTTCCACGTCAGTGTGTTGTACACTTTCGGTACAAAATTGCAGTACCCATAGCAAAACTCAGGAAAAAATGCGTTTTGTTTGGAAGCATAGTTATCGATATCGTTCCGTACCGGCCGGTACGTACCGGTTTGACATAAAACCGATACCCTAACCCCCCAATTTCGTTCCGGTCTCGATACCGGACTTTTCGGGAAATACCGGCTGGTATAGGGATACCGGAAATTCCGGCCGAAATTTTTGCAGAGTTTTTTTTTTGTTTTTTTTTTTTTTACTTTTTCAGAAGAAAAAAAACATTTCAGGCAAAAAAAAAAACTAAAAAAACGTTTTATTTTATTTTTTTTTACTTTTTCTGAAAAAAAACGTAAAAAACGTTTTAAAAAATTTTAGCAAAATATGGGCTTAACCATATTATGTGCGCGAGACTTAGATCCCGGATTTGCACCCCCCCCCCGCAGGAATAACCCGTGACGCGCATCCGGTTAATTGGTTTCCGAATCAATTTTTCCAAATTGCCTTCGGCCACGGCACATTTTTCCGAGCGTGCGAGACCTCTTATTGGGTTCTCATTCACAAGTTCACTAGTGTGCAAAGTCATTTAAAGTGGAAAATAGTTTTGTAACTAAGTAATGTGGGACTAGAGAATCTTTAGTAGAGATATTTTATGATGAATTGTATGATATGGGGGATTTTTTTGAATTATAATTATATATAATTATTATATATATTGTAGTTGCGGTAAATTTGAAACGGTACCCGGTATCTGACCTGTACCAGTACGTACCGTACTAGTAGGAAAATCGGTACCCTGTCCGAAACGGTATTCAAAACTATGTTTGGAAGTTAGCTTCAGAGTTACTGACACTAGGACGCGGGGGCTCTGCTGCCCACCATGGGCAGCAGCCCCTGCCCACACCTCACACGGCACTCACACGACACTCACACGGCGCCGTTTTGGAAAGGAAGGAAAAACCAAACTTTTTGTTTGCAATCCTATAGAGCAGAAACGTGATTATGAGAGCCCTAAAGTTAAAATTTTATGTCTCTTTAGAATAATATGATCTTCGTGTCAATTCAAACGGATTGAAAATTAGAACACTTAATTTTTTAAATCATATTTTTTAATATATAAACTGTCTAAAAAAATTAAGTACGCCAAGTTTTAATTCGTTTGAACAAGTACGAAGATCTTATTATTCTAATCATATTATTCTAAAGTATCATAATTAATTTTTGTCTCTAGGACTCTCATAATTAAGTATATGTTCTTTATTTAGGATCCTGTAGATCAGAAACGTGATTATGAGAGCCCTATAGACAAAAATAAATTATATCTCTATAGAATAATATGATCAGAATAATAAGATCTTCGTATTTGTTCAAACGAATTAAAAATTAGCGCACTTAATTTTTTTAGACTGTTTATATATTAAAAAATATGATTAAAAATTTAAGTGCTCCAATTTTCAATCCGTTTGAATTGACGCGAAGATTTTATTATTCTGATCATATTATTCTAAAGAAACATAATTAAATTTTAACTCTATGACTTTTATAATCCCGTTTCTGTTTCATTGAATTGCAAACGGAGAGTTTTGTTTTTTCTTTCCTTCCCAAACGGTGCCGTGTGAGGTGTGGGCAGGGGCTGCTGCCCATGGTGGGCAGCAGAGCCCCCACGTCCCACTAATAAGATTGTTCTTTCTAAATTAATGCTCTAGTATTTCTGTTATTATTTTATCTTTCAGTTTTTTGTTCAATTTTTTGTCATAATAAGGATTAATCATTCGTCTCTCTAAGAAGAATAAAAAAAAGTAAAAAAATGTGAATTGAAATTTAAAAAGTTCAAATAGGACAACAATGAAGACAAATAGCTCTGAACTTTTTTCGTCTTTACAGAACTTTTATTTTTTTACTTTTTTTTCATAATTTTTTACTTTTTAACTCCTTTCGTCGAGAAGGAATGATCAATCCCAAAAATTTACCTTGAATCTAACAAAAATTAGAAGAAAAAATATGAAAATAACTACCAAATCAATAATTTAGGAAGAACATGGCCTAAACCAGCCCTATTATTTTATTGTTCAGATGATTTGTGATGGTTTATGTGCGTGAAATTGTTTATCATGTTTATGGATCGTAAGTACTCAGGTGTTGTTGCTGTAAGGATCTTTTTTGGTTTTTTGGCTTTTTCAATTGTCCTAATATTCAAAATTTTATCGTGTTTGTTCATTTTGCATCAAAATTTTGCGCTTTAATTTTGAATATTTGAAATAATATTAAGGTAAATTTAAAAAAATTAACTTTTCCAATTCTTTTCGTGACGAATTAATAATTTACAAAAGTTCAACGCAAAACAAACAGATGTGATAAAAATTGAATAAGGACAAATGAAAAAAAGTCCAAAAGTGTAACGACCCTGATTTTTGGTAAATAAAAATTTCGTTAAATTTTATGTTAATTACTTGGATTTGCTACAAAAAAATTCTTTTTAATTTTAATAATCCGTCATAATTAGATTTGAAACTTATAAAATTATATCTTTCACGCCGAGCAACCTAGTTATTTTTCTAAAGACAAGTATGCTTATAAAAGCACTTGTATATTTTCCTAACGAGTTAAATAAAATCCTTAAATCATATTTCTTGGCTAGAAATCCTATTTGGCAAGTAGAATTAGTTTCCAACCGATTAGTTGGAGGAACCGAACCACCGATTCACCTAGTTACAATACCCTAACCCTAATTGGACCTTTTAGACCATTTTTGAACCTTATGAACCCCTCCAAACCCTATAGGACCATTAGACCATAGGAGTAATCATTTTCACTCCCATGACATTTCAAACCCTAATTATTACCAATATTCCTTTACCCCTTGGTCTATAATTGTTAGGAAAATTTTTGTCCCTTGGTTAATAGACCTTTGACTTGCCAATTAGTATGACAAGACAAGTCATTCATGGAATCTCATCATTTTGCTTCCAAAGGAAGCAAGACTAGTTTTGCCATGCATGCACACCTATATTCTAGCCTTAAACCTAATAACCCTAAACTTACTTTCCTAGACACACATATATATACACTTATATATATATATATATACACATATATATGTACCAAAGAGAGAGAGAGAGAGAGAGAGAGAGAGAGAGAGGAGGGGAGGCCGGATGGGGAGAGAGAGGGAGTGTGTGTGTGTGCAAATTTTGGACAAGCTATTACTTGACAATCTATGACTAGACCATTTTAAGTATGATCCTAGCCAATGATGTTATTCTTTCTTACAAGCCAACCCATTCTAGGATTTGACAAGCCATGGAACCTTCATTATAACCTAGGATTTGGCCTATTATTGGATTGACACATGAGGAAAGGCTAGGACTTTGACTAAGGTCTTGAAATGACAAGACTATAGAGCAAATCCATGGAGAAAAGAGAGGAGAGGGGGGCCGGCCATATGGAGGAGGAGGGAGCCAAGGCTTGTGCCTATAAATAGCAAGCCCACTTCAAGTTTCAACTCACACCTTCACTCCTTTGCTCTCACTTCTCTCTAGAAACCATTTCTATTTCCAGACAGCTTACTGCCCTCCACGAATCTCCATTTTTCTCCTGCTTAAAATAGTTTTTAGGACCAACTCCCTTCGGAAAAGTTGTAGAGCACTTCAAAACCTTCAAGTTAGACCCAAGAAGCATCCAAATCGGTGAAGAAATGACAAAGATATCGGCATCTGAAGTTCAGTAAAAATCTCGGATTTCTATTTCCAGACAGCATACTGTCTTCTCCTTTATCATCATTTTTCTCCTACCTAAAGTAATTTCTAGGACCAACTTCCTTCACGAAAGTTGTAGAGCACTTCGAGAGCTTCAATTTCGACCCAAGAATGATCTTATTTGGCGAAATATTGACCGAGTTACTGCCATCCAAAATTTGGTCCAGATTTGCAAGTTTTACCGCCCGTAGAAATTTTCCAACTAGCTCATTCGGCCCCGACTAAGTTTCGGATCAAGGTAGATTTTCTCTCCTCACTTTCCTAAGTATAAATAGAAGCTCTAGTCCAATAACTCTACGTATAACATAGAATAGTACGTTAGAAAGTAGAATGTTATTGATTCAAAGTATCAATATCATAGATAAGATTATCTATTGTTTAGTTTCAAGTAGATAAGGTTATCGTTTAAAATGCATGATTGTCAATAAGTTCATCTCGCTAATGGAGGTATGAGCATGTTAGATAAATGACTTGGTCTTAAATAAACATATGTTGTATTGAATTTCTCAAAAAGGAAGATAGAACGATTTTTGAAAAAAAAAAAAGATTTTAACGCTTGACTTGAAGTAGATATATTTTGATCTTTCCAAGCATGCTTAGCAATATTAAGTTGGACGCTCTTGTTGGTTTCCCTTAAGTAGATAAGGTTATCTATTGCTTTAAATGATATGTGTGATACTTGTATGCATGAGGAACTTGAAAAGAGCTCTCTTTAAAAAGATGAAACGGAAGGGGAATATGTTGAATATATTGACTTTATTTTTTGAAAAAGTATTATGTTGTTTAGACCTTCCCAAAAAGAAAGAAAGAACGGTTTTCGAAAGATAGAATTTGACACTTAAACAGAAATATTCGTATTTTAATCTTTAGGATGATTATGAGCATGATTATTAATATAGAATTGGATAATCTTGCTAGTTTAGTTTCAAGATTACAATGAATGATTTATATTTGTAACAAGTCCTACCGCGGAGTCTATGCATGAGAACGAGACACGAAAATCGAGAAAATAGAAACATAACACCTAGGGTGTGGATAATGATAAGATGTGTTTTGAAACCGCAATGTGGCCGGACTTGGTAGCCCATTGTGTATATGAAAATCCGCGATGAGGCCGGGCTTGGTAGCCCATCGTGTGGATTGTGAAAACCGCAACGTGGCCAGACTTGGTAGCCCGTTGTGTGAATGAAAACCTGCAATGTGGTCGGACTTGGTAGCCCATTGCGTGGATTTGTGAAAACCTCAATGTGGCCGGACTTGGTAGCCCATTGTGAAGATTGCCAATGGGGCCGGACGTGGTAGCCTCATTGGTAATGTGGCTTGGTTATCCGCGGAGAGGAGCCAATGCAAGTTTTGTGTGCCAATGGGAACCCGGTGCGGCGGAACCATTGTGAGGATACTCGGGAACCCGGAACAGCGGAACCGAGGTTGGGTGTGTTGAAAATGAATTTTTGAAATAATGAAAAATGATGACACGGTCTACGATGAGTCGCGTAGGAGAAACTCAGAAAATCATGGACACCAACGATAGGAAGATAACGAATGTGGATGTGTCATTGTTATTCATTTATGCATGAGTTATGTGACAATCATGAGTTGTGTGTAAGTTAAGGGTTGGTGGGTATAAGATTATTCTATTGAGTTTTGTAGCTCACGGTGTTACCTCTGGTGACCCTGACATATTATATTGGTGGCGACGCCGGTATAATGTGTCAGATTCTATAGACGAACATGGTGAACTCTACACCTTAGAGGCTTTTGGAGCCGAGGAGCTGGTCAGGATGGAGGAAGAAGTGAAGCAGTAGATAGGAATCCTAGTCTAAACTCCTTTTATTGAGTCAGATTACTCTTTTGAGATTATTCTGTAATATTGAGTCAGACTCTACTTAGTTTATCAATAAAATTTTCCTTTTAACGTTCTCAAAATTAGGGGCATTTCAAAAAGCCTCTTAAAGTAAAAAATACGAATTTTAAACTTATAAATTTACAAGAACGCAACTTTAGAGGAACAACACCTCATTATTTGGCGGTGTCCCAGTATGGGCACAAGGCTGGGTCCGGCCCTCATTGGGCCTCCAGTGGATCAAATAGGAGTAATAAGGGCCTTGAAAGTAATAGTTCAATGATTATATCACAATGGAACTCAACGTTCTTACAAATCTCGAAAATCATCTAAGATTAATCTTTCATTTTGTTATGCAGTAGATGTGAAATCCCACATTGTCGAGATATGTATAGGCTATAACATAATGCCCACTAGTTACTGTTAATCTTAGTTATAACTTTTGAACTATGTGATTAGACTAATTAGGCTTGGCAATCGGATCCTTCCTATCTCGAACTCGTCCCGTCCTGAATGGGACGGGTTTTCCACCCACAATTTTCGGATATAGGACCGGGGAAAAAATTCTAAAACCCGACCGGATTCATGTAGGATTAGGGGTGACAATCCCCGCCCCGTAAAGCCGGCCCAAATCCGCCCGATATACCTGCCCCGACATTAGGTGAAGAAAGTCTAAAGTCATTCTTTGATTACATTGAACATCCTTTTCACGGCTGCTCGAGCGTAATTTTCACTTTTGGGTGAACTCTCCCATTTGAGGAAGGTAAGCATCCACGCATAGGTCCAAATCTCTCCAATGTCTACGAATGGAAAGGATGAGTGGAAAGCATGCTAGCTTATTATATAGCTTCCCAACTACAGTAGATTCTCGTCGAAATGATTGCTTGATTTTCTTTTTGGTTAGATTCTCGAAATTATGCTCGGTACAAGCCAGTGGATAGAACTTGTACTTGGAAAAATCTTGTAAATAGAGTGGCCGGCCAATCTTCTAGAGTAGTATTTTTTGGAGGACCAATGCCTGTCCACTAAAATGGGGGAGAGCTCCTTTAAGGGGTGGTTATAATCCTCCAAAATATGGGGAAATGGAGGATGGCTGAATATGTGTCCATGTTCTTGAATGAGACTGTAAGCTACTGTATTAAAACTTTTTGTTTTGATTTGTCTACGTGCGCGTTTACTGTACTTAAGAAAAAATCCCATCTAGAAAGCAACCTGGTACCCGAAAGGATTGGTCATTCGGCTAAATAAGTCAAGTGGCTTATTTTTTTGTCCTTATTTAAATTTTTTTTTGCATTTGTTAGTTTTTCGTCAAATTTTTTGAGATTATTGCTTCGTCATGACGAAAAGAATCTAAAAGTAAAAAATTATGTTTGAAACCTAATTTTTTTTGAATAAAGACAAAAATAAGCCAATTTTTTTGTCTTTATTAAAAAAAATTGGATTTCGATCGTAATTTTTTACTTTTTAGATTCCTCTTGTCATGAAGAAGCAATAATCTCAAAAAAAATTGACAAAAAACTTACAAATGCAAAAAAAATTGAATAAGGACAAAAAAATAAGCCAAGTGGCTTATTTAGCCGAACTTCTCTATAAATAAGATCTTGACACCGGTTCAAGTAGATTGAAAATTTCAACAATTAATTTTTTAAATATATATTTTTAATATATAAATGGTGTAAAAAAATAAGTGTTCCAATTTTCAATCCGTTTGAACCAGTGCCAAGATCTTATTTTTCTGATCATTTTATCTTTCATAATGGATTTTTGGCTGTAAAGCCTTTCAATGAGCACCCTAAGAGAGTCTTAAAACTAAATAAGAAGTCTTAGGGTGCTCGTTGAAAGGCCTTTGAGCTAAAAATTCATTACGACCATCGAGGATAAAATGATCAAAAAAATAAGACATTCGCACCGATTCAACCGGATTGATAATTCGAGCACTTATTTTTTTAATCATATTTTTTAATATATAAACAGTCCGGAATGATGCCGTTTTGGGGCTAGCCGTGCCTGGAGAGGAGGGTAATTTAGTAACTTGGCCGTAATAGAGACAAAGAGAGGAGTGCCTCCTGCAAAAATTGGAGTGCAGAAATCATCCTCTTTCCATAAAAATTGGCAAGTGTTTGCGTTTTATCTTAAAATCATCCTCTTTCCATAAAATCATACTCCTTCCAATTTTCAATCCGTTTGAACTGATGAAAATTTTTTTTTTTCTGATAATATTATCTTAAATGTCATAATGGATTTTTACACCTTTTATATATTAAAAAAATAGTTAAAAAATTAAGTGTTTTAATTTTCAATCTGTTTGAACCAGTGTCAAGATCTTATTTTCCTGATCATTTTATCTTAAAGGATCATAATAGATTTTTGGCTCTAAGGCCTTTCAATGGGCATTCTAAGAGAGCCTGAAACTAAAACCAATTTTTCCGTTAGTTTCATTAATGGTGTTAACGATTTTACCAATTTAGAACATAAAACAAACTACAGGGTTTATTTGATTGCAATTGAAACTAGTGAGAAGAAATTGAGACAACTGTAAAACTAGGAGGACGACTACGAAAATTTGCCCTCTTTAATTCCTCTTTCTTCTTAAGTTACGAATCTTGAAAGTTGAACATATTGGTGTAGGTCAGAGGTTTAAATCCCAAAATCTTCGGACTTGTTCGTTTGGAGGTCTCAAAATCCTTGCGCACGGCCTCTAATAAATTTTTTATATCCATCTCTCTCCACTCATTACTCTTAAAAATCTCCCTCAAAACCCAAAATGAACAGGGTCTTCATTTTTTTCGAAACTTTTGTTTTGGTTCCAAGTGGACAAAAATAAAGAAGAGAAAGTTGGAAATGAGAACGTGATACCCATAAAAAGGACTGCTCATCCACCAAGAAGGGAAGATGATTCCTCTGGTTCACTTTGAATAAAGTAAAAGGTTGATGGAAGGCTCAAGGAGTCAAAGAAAGAAATAGTGGGATTTTTAACCTTTGCATATTTCTCCCACTGCTACATTAGTATTAAAGCATGATTAATGACTGTAAAGCAAAAGAGTGAATTGGATCCAACAATAATTGCCTCTGCATTATTTAAGTGGATAAGTATTACTCCAAGAGGTTATTCTAAATAGGTGGGACTCTCAACTAGTAAAAGAGTGAGGGATCCAACATACAAATTAAAGTACTAATTACAGCTAATCAAGCCCATTAGGATTTGAATTATTTATGCTCGAAGTAACAATTTCTTGGGATGATCTATGTGACTACTTTAAAGTGGGTTATTTTATACTTTGTTTCTAAAATTAGAAGTCTCATAACCTCATGCGATGCTCGCAGTTAAAAAATATACGTGTAAAGGAAAGAGTTATTGGCTAATTAATGGACAATAAATAAGTGACTTGGCATAGTATAAAGGTAAAAGAAGGAAAATAATAAGATGAAAGAAGTGTCTAATTTAAACGTAGATTTGAAACGTTGGGATGCAATAGACTCGATTTGTATATTGAGGATCAAATTAACATTTCGCTATACTTTAGTGACCATTCGGGGAAAAAGCCAGGACGAATGAATCAAAATTCGATTAATTTATGGGATAGCAGTGAAATTAGCCCTTTTTAATTTGTATCATCACCACTAATCTCTCTCTCTCTCTACATGATCTTAAGACCCTCTCTCTCTCTCTCCTCTCCTCTCTTTCTGGAATATTTGTCTCTGCCTCTTGACTCTTGCCCATTTCCTGCGGGAATCTCTCTTTACAGAATCTACACTCACCAAATTTCCCACATCATAAAACCCAGATTAGAGAGAGAGAGAGAGAGAGAGAGAGAGAGAGCAGTGTATATATTTACGTATATACGCCGAGAGAGAGAGAGCGAGAAAGAGCGACAGATTGGTAGATTTTCTCTCCCTACTTGGAGATAAAACAGAGCCAATTGAACAAGAAATGGTGATAGCGGGAGCTTGCCATTACGTTGAGTAGTTAAAGAGTGAAGCTTTGGGCCTTGGTCTGTTGTTTTTTCGCTGAAATCGATGATTTATCGTTTGGAAATGGTAATCTGTTTCTTGGTTTTGTAGTAGAGGTACTACCGAGGGGTATTCGATCAGTCAGAGAGGTTCTCTCAAGAGTAATAAAGAATTGGAACGAAGCCTTAATAATAATAAAATGATGTCGACGGGAATCAACTTGGTGATGACGGTGATTGGGTTTACGGTGAGTACGATGTTCATCGTGTTCGTGTGCACCAGGCTCATTTGGGCTCGCATTCTAGTCAGTGCTTCCAGACGCTCCTTATCGGTTCCTCCTAGATCTGATCTTACTCTGGTAAGCCCTCTCCTTCATGTCCTGATTTATCACTACTTGATTACCACTGTTTTCCTGAATTACTTTATGGGTTTGTTTGCTTGGAGGAAGTAATAGTGAAGGCATATAGAATTTTTGATGACCGGATGTCCTCACGGCACCTCGAATAATTCTAGGTAACGACCGGGCAAACCCTCTGGTGGCCGCAAGGTTGGAATGGTTGCCCTTTGTGGGATTCAAACGTGCGACCTCAGGAGGTCCAACACTTATTTGTCTTCTCATGTACACTTGGCCAGTTGGCCGAACCCCTTTTTGGGTTAAGGCATGTATAATCTTACCGGATATATAATCTCACCTGATTATTCAGTAGTGTGATCGGTTTGATAATGGCATAGGGCATTGTACAATCCATACTTTATGGGATTATATATTCCGATGCATGTTTAATCCGGGTGGTAAGTATATGAACCAAACACGCAATAGTAGGTCACTTCGATCTTTAGTCCAATCTGAAGCTCATATCCCGTTTCCTGGATAGGCCCTATGTGTATTTTTTTTTTTTTTTCCTCTCGTTAACTTTTTAATCTTTGTTCATTTTTGTTTTCTTAATTATACATAATTGGAGTGTTGGTTAGTGATTGCATCTGATATATGTTGTGTGTCTTTCAGGCCTAGCTGTTCTGGCAACCTCTATTTTTGTTATGCTTTGAAAAATTTTCTTTTATTTTGCAAAGTAGTTAGTAGAGAACATAAGTTTTGGACTTTTAAACCTGGTCGTATTATGCTTTGTCTTTCCTTATTCTTGTTGTTTCCATTTAGTTTCTTTTAGTTTTCCATAGTTTCATATAATTTTCCATTTAGTTCCTAGTTTTGGTAATGGGATTTAATTTTTCAGATAGAAAAATATAAGGTTTCCTCTCTGCCTGATTTTGTATCTCAAACATAATCTCTTAAACAGCTTTCATGCTTCGGCTTAGAACATCTTCAATGGCTTGTCAATTCTCTAGCCAAAGTAAAATTTTAGCAAGAGTTCCAAAATGGTGTTGGAATAAGCAGACTTTGTGTCTTTCTAAGTACTTTCACTTTGGGAGTTGTATTTTACTTTATGGTTTTAGTATTACTAGTGGGAGTGAAGTTATGAGTGGTGTGTTTATTTTGAAGTAGTGGAAGAGTGGGAGGTCGGTTCAGTGAGTGGAAGAGTCCTTGTTATTTATGCAAGTGGAGATCATGGGTGTAGTGCATGTTAACTAGAGTTGATGAGTTACACTTTTTTGATCCCTATAGATACCCATGTAACCTAGAATTTTGAAGTATAAGAAGAAAATATTCCAACTATACTTGTCTTTTTCTGAATTTGTGAGTGTGTGAAATAGATAATATTATAATAAGCTCTTGCCTCAAACAAAACATGCACCCTAATGCTTTGAGAAATCTTTTGCCCAAATCTGGCCCAAGATATGGCAAAGGCATTCTTTGGCACATAGCCATACTCGTGATTGAAATCTTTAGGAGACAGTTCAAACGTTGTAATAGTGTGATTGGTCAAGGTACAAGATGGCTTTGGCACAATTCAGCAAGTTGCCACTGTCACGACTCGCGAGTAATTTTGAGGCTGACTTTCAAAAAATGATTAAAACCTCTGGAGATCTGTTTATTGGTCTATTTTCTTAGGTTCCATTTGTAAGCCTGAAAGCCTGGAAAAAAACCATTTACTGTAGTCTTTTTGCTTTACTGAGAATTTCAAAATTGTCTTTCATTTTCGATTGAACTGGTTTGTTGTCGCTGTTTTTATCTGAATGTGACATCAGTTTGTCTTAACATTTTGCTGTTGCATTAGACAAACTGTCCTCTTTCCTTTACCATCTATAGCATTTTTGCTGATTTTTTGTGGTCTAACTCAAGTGATTGTTTACTTTTCTGGCAGTTGGAACGGGGTTTACATGGCCTTGAGCCTCTTGTCATAGCCAACTTTCCTATGCAGAAGTACAATGATACATATTTTTATTCTTCAGAAGATGCTCAGTGAGTTTGTCTTCTCATATTTCTTTTTAACTGGCTTTACTTGGTTTGTGTTTAATGTAACTATCAGTTTCGTTCCTTGAAGCCGGTTGTTCTTTCTCGTGAAGGCATAAATGGCTTCAAATAGGATGTTTCATATGCACACAGCAATATATGGTCATTTCAATATAATATATCCTGGTCATTACTAGGTGATGGATGAACTAAATGTTCTGTAATTTTCACCTTCGATATCTTTAGTCTTTAAGGAATCTGATGATGGTGGACTAGGGACATAGACTTGTGGGAACCTGTTAAAACATGCATGGGCCTTATCTCCACTATGTTGTTGGTATGGATGCATGCCCAGGCCAATCGAATATTGTGTTTTCTAGTTCTGTCGAGTTGTTGCAAGAATATTGCATAATACGAATAATGTATTTGCCTTTACCTTCTGAAAAACATCAAATAGACAGTATATTGTCATCAACTATGAACAATTTGAACATGCATTTTCCCAAAAAAAGAAAAAAAGAGAAACAGAACAATCTTGTTCACTGCCCTGGGCTCCCGATTACAATAGGGTCTGGGAAAGGTATTATGCAGGCTCACATGATTCGTGGTATCAGGCCGACGAACCGCAAGCTGGTTTGCAGATTGGCGGTTCCTGTCAAAGTTCTTCAAAAATTCGCGCATGACTTCTTCTCTATTCTCGAACTTGTAAATGGTCCAGACGAATTTACCACAGGGAACCAATAAGTAAGTGACACATGCTATGCACTAGCTTTACAAAACCCAATAGCACTTCCGAGGCATGCAATCCACTGCTTCACGTCCCATCAACCTTTGTATTTGGCTGGACAAGATCATTCCCAAGCCAATCTCTATCCATTTTATTATTCCTCCTTGGAATACTATACACACACAAACACCGATCCATAGGCATTAGTCATTACCTACAAGTGCATCATCATCAAAGGTGTTCATTACTTCTTGTCATTTTTTTTCGCTTTAAAATTCGTTGTTATCGTCCAAGAGAAACAGTATGACTGCAAATCTTGGAGAAGTCAAGCTGTCAATTTGAGGTGTGACAGAGAAAATAATCAAGGGGATAAAAAACGTGGTGAAAAATAAAATTGCCAAGCCAAAAATTGAAAACTATTGTTTATAGAATTACGTTGAGTTGAGAAGTACGATATTGTATGGAATATCATAGCCGTTTATTTTTGGTGTATAGTTTTATATTGACAAGTTGTGTTGGTGTGTAGTGTGATGACCTTTTCTTTTGGCAGTTTATCATGTAGGATCTATTTCTTTCTTCCAAATAATATCTCGATATACCCCACATGATTTTACTTGGACAAATTCTTCATTCAATGATGACTGTGAGACTTGGACTCTCGGGGGGCAGCTATTCTGTAAATAGTGTTGGCTTTACCTCTTTCCCACTCTTATGTTCATGCACATGTCATATAAATGAGTGATTATTCAGTGCCCCAAGGCATTGTCACTTGGTGCTGCAGTCCTCTCTCAACACAACACTTTGTGGTGGGCACCGCACAAATATGTGGTGGAGAGATGAGTTGGGGCACCACATGCCAATGCCTCTAGACAATGACCCACAATCCACATAAATATTTTTTGTTCTTTCTGCTGCGAATCTTTTCCTGTTGGAAGTAATGATGTTTCTCTCAACTCTTCTTTGATTCCCTTGTAAAAATTTCTGCATTAGGGCTTGGTGTATGAAAGTCTTCTGGCCATCCTTCACAGAATATTTGAACCTGTTGGTGAAGATTAGGAAAAATTCCCTCATTGCCCCTCTGGAAGATGTTCACTTTTTGCTTCTTTAGCGTAGGAAGTTTCTCTCCAATTAGATTCATTTAGAAGTTTGAGGTCCTTGGAAAGTTGCTTTTCTCTTTTGCATGCCGGCTACGGACAGCCCTTCTCTTGACACTATCTGATTGCACGCGATGGGAGGTTCCTTTTTTTGAAGCTTCCTTGTGACTACGTTTAGGTGATGGTTCGTTGGGTGGTTTTGTTGTTTCCCTTAAAAATAGATTAGAGGCTGCTTTTATGACGAGATGTATGTATAGGTTGCACCTAGAGATGATGTCATACTTTTTCCTTCTCTTTTTTGTGGTAAGTAATGTATATCATTCTTTGCAGAAGTCCTCTAAATTGAGTTGAACTCGAAAGTTTAGAAGTATAGATGTTTCTTATCTGCCCGTGGCCATATGATTTGTTGAATCGTGTCTTCACTGTCTAGTATGATATAGTTATCTGATTTCCATGGTTTGCAGTCTCAGTATTTGACAGATATAGGACCCAATTTTCTCATCAATGATATTACTAATCTGTCTAATGTTGCTCTATTTGTGCTCTAACGAAAATTCTTAATTAGTTTTTTTTCCCCCCTGTCAGATGCACGGTTTGCCTTGCTGAATATCACAAGGAAGACATACTGCGTGTCCTTCCTTACTGCGGCCACTCCTTCCACGCGACATGCATAGACAAATGGCTGCAGCAGCACTCAACATGCCCCGTGTGTAGAATTTCACTTCGCGAGTTACCTGAGAAGAAGCAAATGCAACCAATGTTCAGCTCAGCTGTCCGATTCCAATATGACACTGTATCCCTCGGCGCAAATTCGTGTCACTGTTTGTCGACTGGCCAGAGGGTTGGACCCATCCAGGAGAGAGGAGGGGTAGCGGCTGGAGAGACCGTCTCCATCTTGATTGAGGGTAGCCGAACCGTAAAAGATTCGGGAAACAAACATGTGGAGAGCCCATCTGATACTTAAAATCATAACGGTTCCGGTTCCTGGAATCCGAGCTTCAAGATATGGAATTGGGAAATGGGTGAATCTGAAAAGTTGGAACTGAATTCGCCCAGATTTTGTACCAGAAGTTGATTCTTTTTTCCTTGTGGCCTGCTGTACATATTAACATACCGATTTATTTTCCTCCTTTTCCCTTCTTTTTTCACGTTTTCCCTCCCTATCACTCTTTTCCTATTTTAGAGAGCTGGTTTTTAAGCAGTTTTGCTAGTTCAATTGTAAAACCCGGGCAGCTGTTTTTGTTCTTCAGGGCTCTCTCTCTCTCTCTCTCTCTCTCTCTCTCTCTCTCTCTCTCTCTCTCTCTCTCTCACACACACACACACACACACACACACACAGAGGCAGGCAGGCCGGGAGACGTGCTTCCACACATAGTAGCTACATTTGGCTTACAAAAGAGGATGCGAGGTATGAATCTGTGATCAGAACCTCATTTGGGGCACAAAAACCATCTTTTGTCAGTAAATTATGAAGGGGGCACAAAATTGGATCTTTGTCCATCTCCTTAGATTGAACTTTTAAAACACCTTGTAATTCGGTGTAGGTTCAAAAGCACGGTCTGTATTCTATAAATATGAAGAAAAATATGACACTACAATATATATTAAGTTCGTGTAGTTTTTTTCTATTTTGTTATACATCGGGGGGGTTAGCAGGGGGTAATAAGTTAGAGTTCGTGCAGTTTACATGGTGATTTGTTGTAAGAAAATTTCGTTTAGAAAAGATTCATCTCACTTATAAATGCAAGAAATAAGCAATGGCAACAGAAAGACCAAAAAACACTGTATTGATCTACTCTTATCTTTTTATTATCAAAATAAATTCCTCCCTTGGCCTCCTTTTTTGGTTCCTTTAGGAAATTCCAACTATATAAGAAAACATAATTATTGCATGTCTAATCACTACATATTCTATTCTATCGTTAAGAAATGGTCCTTCAACTTGCAGTGGGAACGAGTTCAAGTTGGTCGCGGGTCTAGCTCAAATTGGTTGCAAATCTTGCTCCACTCACTTTCACTAGTGTGACTAATGGGTATGTGTCTTTTCTTTATTTGTGTTTTATTTTGTTGTTATAGTATTTTGTTTAGTTATTTTTGTGGTCCTTTATTTTCGCATTTATATAACTGGGTTGATTTTGTTAGTAAAAAAATAAAAAAACTGTTGTTCTATTCTTATCGTATATGGAGAATGATACCCCACCGCGGTTTCCCCACCGAACCGCCCACCGCACGCATGCCGGGTCCACTCCGGCCACTGGACGGCCGATCCGATCCGTCCAAAAATTCTATAAAAAAAAACCGAGTGGGTTTGCGTAAAAATCAACGGCATCCGACATGTGTAAGTGCTTGATCCGAACTTTCAAAAATCAGAGATCCGAGCCGTTAAAAGATGGAAGATTGGTTCGAGCATTTACATATGTCGGATGCCGTTGATTTTCGCATGGATCCACTCGGTTTCTTTTTTAGAATTTTTGAACGGATCGGATCGGCCTTCCGGTGGCCAGAGTGGGTCCAACGTGCGTGAGGTGGGCGGTTCGGTGGGGGAACCGCGGTGGGGGTATCATTTTTTTTTTTTATCCGCGGTGGGGGTATCATTCTCCATCGTATATTAGTACCAAAAGAAACTACTGTAGTACACTACTTTATTCTTTTCTTTTCATTTCTTTTTTGAGTACATGACTTGGGGGGTGTTTGATTCATTTCCTCAAATTACGAGGGCCACGTAATTTTCTTTTCTTCCCCATTTTCCCCTCTCCAATCCCATTCTCCGGGAAAATAATCAAAAATATGTTAGGGCTCGCAACCCCTATCGCCTTCTTCCCATCAACCCTAATTTCAATCCCATCACTATCCAATTCCAATTTCAATTCCAACCCAAACCCATTTCTCCCCCTCACTCCCACCCCCAAACCCCCTTATCCAACCCTCAAATTCCAACCTCGAACAAACCCTAGAAAACCCAGAAAATTTCAAATCTTTGCAGAAAATGGCAATGGACCGAGCAGGGATCCGCAGGAGGAGAGAGAAGAAGAAGGGTTCAAGAAGGAGAAGGAGGACGTGAAGAGCAATGGACGGCCGACGTTCAATCTGAGTTGGGCTGATCTGGTGCTTGATCCAGACCCTAATAACATCTTAGCCGTCGGATTGACGGGAATCCTTGCGTGGGCCAGTGCACAAGTTCTGTGGCAGCTCTTCTTCATATCTTTGGCGATAATTGTTGCTGCTCTCAAGTATTCTTTCATTGCTGCTCTTCTCATTTTCATCCTCATTACCCTCCTTTGAACCCCTCTCTCTCTCTCTCTCTCTCTCTCTCTCTCTCTCTCTCTCTCTCTCTGAAGTACAAGACTTGTTCTTCATTATGTATATACGTATGTATGTATAGGTGTCATAGGGATACAATGAGATGGTGATTAGAGGGTGATTTGCTCATTGGGTTTTTCTGATTTTTGAATCTCGGTTGATTGATGCTTTGTGAGGACGCAGATAAGCACTAGGAAATGTTATTGGGGGAGCTGATTCAAATTCAGATGATGAACTTATTAACACAATTGGAAGTTCATATTTTTGTGTGATTATGACTATTGAACAACGTCAATTTCCAGTTCAAAAAAAGCAAAATAACAATGTTAATTTGGTTCTACCATTGATCATCTGTTGTTATTTTGTACTGTCATCGTTAAAAGAGTGTAAAAATCATTTCCTTTTTGCTTTTGTTTCTTCACGGAGAAGTAAAACAGTTGAATTTCAGTGTTGAGAACCAAATAGAAAGGTTTTTTCGTTTGGTAATTGATTTCCACACCTTTTTTTTTTGTTTTTTTAAGGATGCTCTCCCTTTTCTAGCAAGGTCAATTTAGAAGTGTGAAAGAATATACAAATGAAAGATTACTATCGTAAATTAACGTATAGAATTGTAGAATAACAAAAAAAAGTACGAAAATCACTGCCCTTTCTTTTTCGCTAATGATATAGGTACCGACGGTCGGGAAGGGAAATCGTACCGACCGGTCGCGTCGGGCCGTCTCCGGCCACCGGACGGCCGATCCGAGCTATCCAAAAATTTTAAAATAAAAAACCGAGGGGCATATATACATGAAAAAGGGGTGTTCGGATCAAGTATCTTACCCATCTCGGATGCTGTTTATTTTCGCGTAGGGCCCCTCGGTTTTTTATTTTAAAATTTTTGAATAGCTCGGATCGGCCATCCGGTGGCCGGAGACGGCCCGGTGCGACCGGTTGGTACGATTTCCCTCTCGGCCGGTCGGTACTTCGTAGCAGTACTTTTCTTTTTTGATCAGATAATAGAAAGGGGGAACCTTTACCGGATAGGTGGATAAGAGTGCAATTTTGTTCACCTTCCTTAAAAAATGGTGAATATTACATTCACTCTTATTGGTTGAAATGGTGTAGATTTTACTCGTGCAATACACTTTTTGGTAAGTATGACATTACTTGTTGGTGGGATTCACACACTTTGTGATGAGATCCACATCATTTCAACCAATAGAAAAGAAGAGAAGGTAATATTCATCCTCTTAAGCAGAGGGTACGGTAGTGTGCTAATGCACTACATTGTCCCACGATTAGCAGAACAATTGAAGTCAGTTCAGCTGTACAGAATGGTTTTTTTCCTCTCTGCTTAACTATGCAATCTGCAGAAAGGGTTGAAGCAATAAAGTTTTGAAGGGCCAAAGGACTAACAAAAGAAACAATTTGATTTCTCTTATGTTTATGAGTTTGCTGGGATAAAACTTGAATTCAGTAGCTGTACTTCAAAACCTTGGTCTGTTTTGGTTTCACATTCCAGTTTTTCGGGTTATTTCCTTAAAGCTAAAGGAAACTCTAGTTAAGCTGAAATAAACTACAATTACACAATAAGCTAGCTCTTTCTAAACAACCAACTACTAATTTTTTCAAAATTAGTACTCCCTTCATCCATTTTTAAATGTCTCGCTTCATAACTCCAACTTATTAAGAAAATACCTCATCATTACATCTTTCATATTAACTTTTACTTCCACTTTCTTTATTTACCTTCTATGAAGACATCATTATTACACTTTTACTCACTAACTTTTCAAAATGGAATCTACTTTTTGAGGCAAAATGAAAAATGTACTAACTTTTACTCACTAACTTTACAAAATAGACATTTATTAAGAAACAGTCCAAAATGAAATACTGGACTTAAAAAAGGGAAAGAAGGGAGTAATAAAGACTTCGGTGGTTTGAGACGGCCACAGCATATAACCAGACGATCTCAGGTCACAACCCAGAAATTTGTTGCAGCAAAAGTAGGATCTAGCAAACACAGTAATGCAACTGGTGGAGTTGAGTTTATATTTGCTGTAGAGCTGTTTTAGTACAGTGACCATACTTAATCAGCCATTCTCACATCATGCTTATGCAATGAAAGCTAATGCTACACTAATGAAAATGAATACAATACCCAAATCATTTTATGCAGTTCACAATTTCAATCTGAACTCTTGGATCTCGGGTTCTTATACATTCTAACCCGGGATTTTTCCGAACAACAAAGATTCAAAAGTAGAAAAGGAAATCTCCCTTAAGACGGTAAACAGCACATAAACTCACAAAATTTCTGTCACTTGATCTTTTGTCAACTGACGAACGGTTGTAGAAAAAAAAACATGGAGTCATCTTTAGAGTTCATCCTTTGACCATGGAAATAGAGTGACAGAGATTTCTTACAGCATCAGGCACTGCTTGCCCACATCTTTCAAGGATTTCAATCAGTTGTTCGATGAGTGTTGCATTCTCAGTTGTTAAAAAGCTATGCAACGCACCGCTGACTGTGCGGCGGGCCATCCTCGTCAGGATCTGGACATAATCATCAATTGAGTGCACGAAATCTGAAATTATTACAAGTTCAAATCCCCCAAAATCACTTGTATTGATATGTTCCATCTTGGATATAAGTACTGCAGGCCTTCTTTTTCTGCCAAAGTTGAAGACATGAATGATTGACCATTTCGGGTCTTCTTGTGGGGAAAAAAATACAGTAGACTTACAAAAAATACAACAGAACAAGCATCAGACATGGAAAACCAAGCATATTGAACTAAAATAAAATTTGAACTACAGCCATGATCTATGAGGTAATCCCTATTCTCATCTCACAACCCCTAAAGAAAATTAGCATGGAAGTCCCTAGAAAAAAGAAACCATGGTAAAACAGCAAAGTTAATAACTGGACCAAATGTAAAAACATGGGAGATACCACCACGGCTCTCTGGCAAGGACTGACCATTACTTATAACGATGGTTCCATTGCCCCATTTCAAGTAGTTGCATAAAGCTAGAGATTTCAAGATTAAAATACTTGTCAGAAATGAAAAGATTGAAACAATGACCATAGACAACTTAAATTGTCAACTTATAAAAAATTCAATAAATTTTCAACAAGTCCAATAATTCAGTAAAATACAAAAGCCCTATTTATTTCACTATACTAATATTCATAATCCTGTTGGACTAATAGTGAGCGGATTAACAATATGATATCCGACAGGCATTTAAACCCAAACGCAGGATATGTGGTCCCCTTGGACGCTTTATTTTTTTAAAAAGTGCAGGCTAATCCGATGCTTTAATCCGTACAAACAAAATAAGCCGAATGGTATAGCAAATGCTATTTGGTAGGTTAGATGGGATGGAAGAAACTCAATGCTTATAGTAATGCAGAAGAGTGAATGCAACCTGTACCAAATATCTAGGCTTTCAGGTGCCAAGAGTAATTAAACAAGAGCTGTGGTTTTAATTGAGTAATGGCTTATCAATAGAATCGGCTTCCAATTCAAAATGTATGATAGTGTAAGGCCAATAAGTCACAATCTTACCTGTTCTTAATTTCTGAACCAGGAGCTGAGCTTACTGTGACAGAGTAACCCTTAGACTCGATGGCCGTAACTAAAGGATTAAAATTGCTGTCATTCCCAACTACAAATAGCACCTTAGAAAGCTGCAGATTAGGTTGATCACCACAAGCTTGATCCAAAACTTGAATACCCTGCACAAGTTAATTGTCAATTTACGGAAATAAAAATCACTCTGAAGACTCAAAGGAAAGGGAGAAAAATAACTTGCAACATATTAGAAAGCCAGAGTCACAACCAGTATAAAGATCATTGGTCTATTACATTACTTGACATTGGGGAATGGAGATAAGGCCTTGGCATGAAGAATAACTGAAACAACCATATTCACTACAGATCTTTAGAGTACTGCTAAGTGCTGAGGTAGGTCAAGAAGCTAACAGTTGAAGTTCAAAGTTAGAACTGACGGCTTAGATACCTTCAATATCTTTTCTTCTTCTGACGCACAAACATGTATGGATTGGAGAATGCATGCACCTTGACTGCTAATAGAATTATTCAATGACAATCTGCGAATTGATCCACAAAGAAGGTTTTGCACAAGAGGTATCGATGCGTGACTTGAGCAACCACTGAAAACCACCGTGTGGGGATTGGTAGATATATGTTGCCTTATGGATTTAATAACATCGCCGTGACCCCCTTTAATAAGTGTCTCCAGTCCATCAACAACCTACGAAGTGCCAAAAACAAAATAGATCAGAAAGAGACGATAAAGCTTACATAACAACAAACAAATTACCAAACCAAAGCAAGTGAAGGCCCTTTTCGTATATGACTGAATAATATTACCAACCAAAAGCACTTTATTGGGTAATTCTTATTCGATTAACAATCCTTCACCAAGCAAAGTAGGTTCACACCAGAAAATGTTTCCAATTTCCAGCAAACTCGATAATCTAGCAACAAAAGGTCATGACCAAAAAGCAATGGGCAAGAAATATCAGAAAAACAAGGCCCATAAGGCAGTCAAGGAACTTCTTTCAACAGCATCTCAACTAGAAAGATCCTGTTGAATTGTTAGATAAAGTGCAAGCATGTGTTGACTCCTATATTAGAAGTCTGCTGCTTGGGGTATAGAACTTGGAGGAATGAACCAAAAGACATCATTGCAACTTGCAAGCATAAGTGAATGATTTTTGTCGTTGAAGTTTACGGTATCAAAGCAAACCAGTATACATGGTAGAGTGAATTATGGGAAGTGAAGCGCAAAGTTGCTTAAATGTGGGTTGACAGTTGACTACGAGCTTGTCAGGGTTTTTGGACTCAACCATAGGGCACGCCAGAGGAGATTGTAATGACCTCTGTTTGAGTTGTACGTCAAAGTCCAACATTAAGATTTTGGGCAAGCTGGATCAAAAAATAATAATAATAATAATTTTGGGCAAGAAGTGAAAGCAATGAACAGGACAACCTTACTATGACTTCCTTTGCTAGCCCTTTTGAGGTGGATTCACGTGGTTGCCATTAAACATTAACCTAAAACTTGGTTTCATTAACTTTAAATTTCTTCATTTTGGCATCTAGAGAACACATCTGTATTTCTTTCTTGTAGTATGGGGAACCAATGTGCTAAAGAAGGGGGAAGGAGGTGGGTGTCAAATTCTTACCAGTAACGATACCCCAGAGATATCAATGGCCTTCAAAGAAACAAGCTCCAGCAGTCTCTCAGGTGTAGATACAAGGAACTCTGGCTCAATACTCTTTAGGCTGTGGGTGAAAATACAGCCTTCAATGAGAGAAGATAGTGGAGAGATGAAAAGAGAACTCATTCCAAAATTTCAAGAATTAGATAGAATGCATCATGCATCTTCCATGCACAGCCTGAACATTGATATACAAATGTGCTAGGGAAGCAAGAACAAGTCAGAACAAACATGTGCATTTTAATTCAACAAGCATGACTTTCAGACTTGTAGTCAAATGAGTAAAACGTGGGTGTGGACCCTTCTTGCAAGGCAAGATATCTGCTTTTGGTTGTCAAACTTCTGACCGCTACCCCATGTCATGAACCCTTGATGGGTCTAATATTACTAGAATGAACCTATCCGAAGCAGACTTTAATATATAAACGCTCCGACACTGGAACAATTATGCCTGGAATACCAACCAAGCTTCTATTAGCCACAAAAGCGGATTAAATGAAGGGCCAATTGCAGCAAAACATTATGTTGTTCACAAACCACCAAGTGATCCGGGGGACAGGCAAGGTGCTTATATGGTGACCAATGGGAGAAAGATTATATACTTACCCATGGATTTGATGATCTATGGGGGTACCAGTATGCAGACTCACAGTATGTATTCCATGACCCTTCAAAGATTTGCACACAGTGCGTACCTACACAAAATTATAAAGCATCCATCACCAAACAAAGCTAATCGGTAACAAGGCTCAGTACAGCCCTAGGTCAAAACAAATTGACCACAAGAGAAGGGATTCTAACTTTGGAAGCACCTTAAACTGTGCCCTTCTGCTTTTAATCTCATAAAAGGTCTAGTTTGCATTAGTCTTCCATTAACCACAGAGAGTTCAAATAAGAAAAAAAGAGCAACAGGGGATGCCCTTTTTTATATATTTTTTATTTTATAGTTGCAGACACAAGTTTGATAGACCAAAATTACATTGTCAACCGTCTAAAAACTGCATTGTTCCTTAATTAGCGCAACTTGTTCCATTATCTGATATGCAAATCATTCAACCCAAAAGACAGATTTATGTAGAGATACCTTAAAAAAATTGATTATGTCTCTTCCTCCTAACTGAAAGACATTAAGCAGAGGCAAAAACAAAATTGCCATAGCATTAAAAGATTGTGGAAAAATATGGCCATACATCATAAGAAAAGATTAGAAAACTAGAACACCAGAAATTACAAATCTTAATAGCCTTCTCTTGGGATGATACAATGGATAAAAGCAAAGGAACCACGAGCAAAGACATTAACTCTACACCATAATTGATTGTCCATAGCATGAAAAGACTGCAGCCAAAGATGACTGTATATGATAAGAAAAAAATTAAGAAAACCAGAACAAAATTTACAAACCTTAATGGCCTTCTCTTGGGACGGTACGAGGAATAAAAGAAACGGACCCGTTAGTGATAGACCTTCTTTCTCCTTTCTTGCAATGCTATCAGTAGCAGTTGAAGCTATCCAAGCAATTTGCTCTATTGTAGAACAAGCGGTGCTTGTTTCCAATATATCTTTTCCAACTGAATAGCATTTCCAAAACTCAACTCCCCATTTGTCAATAAACAAAGGCTTGTCCTCTTCAGCACTGAAACCATTGTGTCGCATTGCATTTTGAACCGAATTCAAACACTGAGCTAGAAACTTTGATGGACAACCTGATTGTTCAAAATCTTGCTCTTTTACTGGTTTGACAACATTATTCTTCCCCGTGTTATTTATAGATTTGAGTGACATTGTCGGGTCATCCCACCAATTATTCCCTTTCACCGTTTCCTGCTGTTGATGATGATCTGTGCTTACATGATTTCTACCAAGAGTTCCTTTCTTTGATGCCACACTATTCCCATTAATAGCCACCTTACAATCAGCCTTGGAAGGCACAGGTTTCTTTGTTTCCTTTCCTTTGATGTCCCTTTTCTCATACTTGTCATTGAAGGGATTCTCGGGCGTAGGAAGGCTAAAACACATTCCCTGTTGAGAAAGAATAGAAACATTACAAGATATAAATGTGAACACCATGCAGTTTGAAACAGCACAACCATTTCAAGCAGATACTGCAAGAGGATGTTATTTATTTCTTTTATTGTATAACAAATAGGTCCCTAAGTGATTGGGACTTAAGGCTCGGTTTGGTTTGGTTTATTGTATAACAATAGGTGTTACCAATTTCTGACCAGAGAATAACAGAAAACAAGATTTGAATTCTGTTCTTACTATCTCTAAGGAGATTTATCAAAGTCTAGGTTAGACGTGGCTACAATGTTTCCAGGATATCATTAGAAACAAATATCAAGTGAATACATGAGTAATGTAATGGAATATTATCCAAACACGGTAATGAAAAACACAAAACGAAAATCTGAATGAAAAGAACATTTGAAATCAGGTGAGCTGTTTCTCCACAAGAAGTAATCGGTTGGAGTGACAGATACGGTACATACCCGTCCTGTCCCATGCACACCTAAACTCCATAAATACTCCAAAGCTTTTAATAGGTGTTCTAAAAGTTGAACATTGTTCAGTGATATATTTACCAATATGGAAAATCTGAATCCCAAAGCACCACATGCAAAATCCCAAGAGCTATTGCACCCATACTACATATCTCTGGCCTAAACTGATTCCGGTTCTCGAAAACACCATTCACAAAAAACTCCCATCAACTAACTAAACCCAGATTCTCATCCCTCTCGTACCATTTTTCCAACAATTGACAGCTCAGCCGAACTTGGAAATCAGTACAATGCGTATCCAAACTACAAGTACTGAACCCTACTGCATCTACCACAGTATTCCACGACAATATTTAGTTCACAGGGTAACAGCTATTAAACCGCAGCACAAAACATCAAAAGCCAATGTCTTTGAAGATGTTATCACAAATATTACAAAGCATATATTTACATATCCAAAGCAACAGTTTGCAAACAAGATGATGACCAACAGGATGGCCACTCTTGGTTTTACTTTTGAATTTTTTTTTCTTTTTGATGAATTGATAAAAAGAGGTACATTGAAGACTTACTCAGCTTTTAACTGGGGTTCTAAAAGTTGAACACTTCTTAATGATATCATACCAATATGGCAAATCTGAATCCCAAAGCACCACACACAAAATCCCAAGAACTATTGCACCAGTACTATATATTTCTTGCCTAAACCGATCCCAAGAACTATTGCACCAGTCCTGTACATTTCGGCTGCTCAAGAACTTGAAAACCAGTACACTGCGTATCCAAACAAGGCGTAATCTACCCAAACTAGAACCCAGTTCAAATAAACCTCAGAAACTCCAAAAAAGTCGAAATCAAAGAACTTGATAACCAGTATAATGCATATCCAAACAAACCTTAACGTTCCCAACTGCTTCGTCTCTCGATAACAAACCAAATAACCCAGTTCAAATAAACCACACAAACTCCCAAAGAAACGAACTTTAAGAAACCAATCGATCCAAAATCGCAAGTACCTGACAATTTCGACGTTTGCCGGTCAGTCGGCGCTTTTTGGCGGCGATTATGGCAGCGATGCGATTAGACACCGTGGCGGAAACATCGGCTCTCTGCTTCTTTCTGTTTAGTTTGTTCTTCTTTCTCCTCAATGCGTCGTCGCCCTTTGCCATTGTTGTGAGAAGAGAAAGAGAGAGGAAAGAAAGAGGCTACCTTGGGAGGTTTTTGCGTGGTTTTGGGCGCAGTGGCCTCCTGTGTAGGGTTGATATTTTGACGGAAATGGATGGGCTTTTAGTCATTTGACCTAATGTTATGCACCCAAAGTGGGGAAGTTAATTTTTCAGACACCTCAGACACATGTGACATGACGGGGACATTTTGTAAGACCCTAAAATCATACAAAAACAGTATCAACATGTTGATATTACCATAGCCAATTTTTTTGTTACCACATTAGGGACGAGAAATACAAATAAGATAAGATATCAACTATCAAAAATTTATTAATAGCGATAGATAGATAAAGAGAGATGTGATGTTATGTAAAAAGTTCCGTCTCTTACTTCTTTAGTTTTAAAAAAAAATACATAAAACGTGCCTAAAATCAAAAGCGAAAGAGGCAGCTCATTCAAACTTGGTGCATGGTTAAAGCTTGGCCATAGTACCATAATCAGACGATTTTTCGATGTTCACGAATCGTCTGCCAGTGTGGAACGCCCTTCGACACTAATTATATTGGTTATGATTATATTGGTTATTCACCTGCATAACTAATATAGTACTATTATCTGTTTTCTGTTTTCTGAATTCGCAGGACCGGGATGGGTCGGTTTTCTGTGAACCCGCTTCAGTTGGGTCTATGTAACGGTGCAGTCATTGCCTATATCCTTCTGGGAGGGTAGAGCCTCCAGGTCAGTCGCAAGGCCTCAAATTTTCCTACATCTTACTGCATTGCACCTATTCTTTTCAATTTCTGTTGCCGTTTTGCGAATTACCACCCGATTTTTCCCTTTCTTGCGTTATCTTATTTCTCCTTGCTTGTTTTAGTAGACGTATTTAACATAGTATCTGACCCTATAGAGGCAAATATTGCATGAAGTGCCTACTACAGTTCGATTGGCAAATGTCCATTCTGTTTAGCTTAAGTTCCGCTAAGGGATTTTTTTTGGGCTTTTTTCATTTTGTCCTTATTCAAATTCTTTTCGAGTTTGTTTGTTTTGTAGCAAACTTTTCACCCCTATTGATTTGTCTCGGCGAGAGGAATCGGAAAAATAAGATTTTTTTGGTTCGCTTATATATATGGCGGTTTCCTTCTCTTGCAGGTCATTTACCTGTTGTATAAGGCAGATGGGAGAATGGAGCTCTACCAGTTTGTTATCATTTCCGGAGGCCTAATGCTGGTTTTGGCACAAATGCCATCTTTCCACTCCCTCAGACACTTCAGCCTCTCTTCCTTAATCTTAAGCCTTGCCTACTGTGTCTGTACCACTGCTGGTGCTATACATATTGGTTGCAATAGACGGCAACTTGTCCCTTAACGAGCTTTTTCGTGCACTCGACCCTTGTTTCTATCTGTTTCTATCTACTGTAACACAAGCTTGAAGATTTTTCTATTTCCAGTCGTTCCACGACCATATCTTTTCATCTTCAAATCTTATCTGCCAGCCATTTCATAGAGTAGGATTCAAATTGTTCATGTATCAGACGATTCTCGATCAAGTTCATTTTTTGAAAACAAAATAGAAGAGCGGAGGACTGTGAAGGATCATTTCTTCTTTGACAACTTAAAAAAAAACCAATACATGCACTCATGTCTTCAAAACGACAAAGAAAAAATAACCTCAAATCATCAAATGAACAACTCCAAATGACCAAAGGAGGCAAGTAATAAGCCCACGAAAACGTGAAAGTCTCCAATGTCCCCTGAGAGGAGGTGGATATCTACCCGTTACATCAAATACCCTCTCCACGAAAACCATACTGGTAAATACTCCAAGCCCAAATCACATGGATGGAATCAATTCACATCGAGATCAATATTAATGATCACAAATACAGTACCAGAAGAATCCTCAAATAACACCCAGACATGCATTGCAAAATGACAACCTAATATTTGGACTGAACTAACAATAAGAACTGATTTCTAAAAGCACAAATCTCTCTTGTACCTGTTCCCATGTGTTTTCAGCTGTTGGATCACGCGGAACTTTTAAAAACACTGGAATTTCTACACAAGATAGCTAAAACACATGGGAACGAACATGAGCGCAGAGAAAAAATGAGTAGAGGTGACCCTGTGCCACAAAACACCACATGATCAGGCGATTGTACAGTGATTAGCAACCACTGAAGTAGACAAATTATAAGGTATTTGAGCAGAGAATTAAACCAAATCTGTAAAGCCATTGGCAAGGACAAAGCCTGTTGTTCAGCCACCAATCCCAAACTAAAGCAAGATTATACATTGCAAAAGTCGAAAGCACTGTAAAATGTGAGTCTGTAACAATTTAAAGAAGAGACTAGTCATCAGCCGGAGATGGCTCATCATCCGATGACTTCTTTTTGGCCCTCCTTTCCTTCCATCTTGCTAATACCCAGTTCAAAACAAAGAACCCTCCAATAGCATAGACCTGAAACCAGCCACAACAGATATACAGGGAATTCTATCTCTATATCCTCAAAGAAAACAATTTAATGGAAAAAAAAATTCAAATCGACAAGAACACAAACATAAGGAACAAGCGGAGGAAGGAGGAAAGTGTGAAATTAAAGAAGCGGCAAGCACTTCTAACCGACGGCTGCAATTTATTTATACATATAACCACCAATAAGCCTTTCGTTTTCTTTCCTGAACTGTGTTTATGTAAAACTATTAGACTAACAATATCTTCCTCTAAAGTAGTTAAGATGAGACAAACAAGGGTGTAGACAAAGTTAAGATTCATCAGTTTCACCAACAAAACTTTGAGACTGTCTGCAAAGAGATACTTCACTAGACTCCGCACGATCACTTTGAAGGAAGACAGCTATAGCTCGAATATATTGCATGATTAGAGTTACCCGTGTGCTCTATTGTACAGGGACCAATCTACCACTACAGCCGGATCGTGTCAATGACTCAATAATAAGGCATCAGAAAGCATATTATTGATCATTTACTATAGTTGTATACCATCAATGTCTACAGACACAAAACTAGTCCTTTATACTATAAATCCATTGGATTTCTCAAAAATTTGGCTCCCCAACCAGAAACGAATCTATGAGGTTGTAATTGTAGGCCTTAAATCATAATCCCAACGCTTACTAGTGTTTCTAATTCTCTTGTTAAAAGCACGCCTTAATTGTGAAAACTACAGAACAGACATGCCAGGTTAAATACTAGACATAATTGGGTAGAACCTTTTTTCATAAGCAATGAAATTCCTTCAACTAATGGTCCCCCCAAACTAGTACCTTGCTATCAATAACATAATTAGATGAATCACAGCTGCTTCTCGTTGTCGAGCTTGACATTCAATTGAGGTGAATTTAAAGTCCATCAAAATTCTTTCACTACCTGTGCCAAGACCCTGGTATGAGCACAAGTGAGAGTGTGTCCTTGCGCATAGAGGACACTTGTACCTTGAATCCTACGGTATGGTGATATATCCAAAAGTTATGGGTTAAGTGAACACGTCCCCAACTTGTAAAGGTTATTATAGCGTGCATGTGTACACTTAACAGATATTGTTCTATCATCAACACACATTCCAGGGAAAAGCGTGTCCTATCACTCATCTGCGAGACCAACATGAAATTAATGGTCAATTGGTCATTAAATTCAACCAATGGACAATGGTTATTATAGAGAGCATCTTGATTATCAGACAAGGATTTATTCATTTTGAACATGTTTTAGTGCAGGCATTTGTTGATAGAAGACTTCCATTTGGGCAGAAAAGAACTGAGCAATGATCTTGAAGAGGTGGTTCTCGGATAATAGGTTTTTTGTTTCAATTATTAGAAGTGTTGAGACAATTCATGATATTATGCCAGTGCCCCGTATCATTCTGCAGGTATATTAATTACTGTAAAACAGTGGCAACCGTGGTAAAACTTACCAAATGTGAATATAATAGTGCTGCTTTAAAGGCCATAAAGGTTTTACACAGTCCCTTCGGAGCTTTGAGACAAGCACAACTTGTTTATAATACTAGTATATTGACAATCCTTTGTTTTTTGAGTGAGCCTACCATCTCAATGAATAGACTTACACGTGCTAGAGTAGCTGTTGATATATCCATAAACAAGGAAATCAAGGAGAAAATCAATGTGAATCTTGGTTATTGGAAGCTTTTGCTTGGACTCCGCAAAGATGTTAAAGTTGTGACACTTCTGGACATACTACAAAATTTGCCACAAAAGACCGAACTAGCCCCCAAAACAAGAGTGGAAAAGGAAGGAGGAGCCTCAGGAGAGAAACCCCAAGGACATTTCAAATGGGCGGACAGTGCAACAAACAAAAAGGTGAAAGTAATTAGTCCTTCAAAGGTGGGTTCCAACAAAGATAACATCAAATATGCCAGACTTGTCTGTGCTTTCATCTTCAAATAATTTTGGTTTCTTCAAATGTTGCATTGGGAAAGATGGGGGTGGAACTCAGATACAAGAGGAATAAAAACAGAAGAATCATATCCATATAAACAAGGTGATAAGAACAGGATATCTTTTGCAGGAGTTAAAAATCAAAAGAAGCTTGAAAAGAAGATTTTGCGACTAAAAACTGTATAGACAGAAAGCTTAAACCAGGCTACCAATCATCATTTGTGAGTCGGACTTTCAGATTTTTTGTCGTGGTTTTCTTGACCTAGCCTCTTGGGTTTGTGATTTTCTTTAAAGGCTGGATTTACCGTGTTCCCTCTTTTAGAGCTTTTGCTCCTTAGCCTTGCATGTTCTATGGGACTGTGCTATCCTTGCTTTTTTGGTAGCAATAAACTTGCTTCCTTACGAAAAAGAAAAAGAGATTGCAATTACGCAAGACCTGTGTACTCCATAATCTTGATGTGTACTACACATTACACACTTTCATATGTCGCCACAAAAGTTTGGAACTTACACCGTTAATAGAGAGCAACAAACACCACAAACTTTCAAAACAAAATCACACCAGAAAAATTTGCAACAGATAACCACAAGTTATGTGACCAACCACAAAATCTCTAACTCCACTTTTATCTACGGCACACACCCTCGTGACTAGTGACTACACTACAACTGTATATAACTAACACCACAAAAGTAACTAAATTAACTAATAGGAGTAGTACAAATAGAACACAGGAAGAGTACCATAGCTTTCTTGTCCCAAGATAGGCCAAAATATTCTCAATAGTTTTCCCAATTTTGTTCGGACTCCCATTGGAATCCAACTTCTTTCACAATTAACTGACAAATCCAAATCCCAAGGTCCTAAACATAAGTAATGTTGAGAAATCGGCTAAACCAACAAACACTGTTAGACACAACAAGTGCAATTGTGTGAATAACAATATTGAAAAGAAACATAAAACGCAAAAACGTAGATATTTTTACGTGATTCCACAACTGTGTAGTTGAGTACATCCACCACGTAAAGAAGAATAGAGTAGAATTGCATCGGCTGCATATAACAAGTATTTATATCCTAGGGTTGCGCCATCAATTACCGCAACACCCAGTGTCTTAAAAAGCGCGTGAGGCGCGCGCTATAGCGCGAGGCGCAGTGCAGCGCAAGGATTGTGCTTCAAGAATGTGGGCTATAGCGTGGAACCCAAAGGCACACGAAAGGCACTGAGACGCGCGCTATAGCGTGAGGCACTGAAGCGCTGAGGCGCGCGCTTTTTGTTTTGAAGTAAAAAACGATCTCACACCTTGGATGCGATGCACTGAATAATTTCTACCTTCAAATTGATCTCAACCCTATTCTTCAGATCGAGCAGCCTCTTCTTCAGACGATTCAAACCAGGACTCCAGGACGCTTCTTCTTCTCCCTCTCTGATCGTTGTCTGTCCAGACTCCAGGTTACGTCTTCTTCTTATTCTTCTTCTTCTTCCTCCTCCTCTCACCGTCACACTTCTTCTTCTTCTTCTTCTTCTTCTTCTTTCTATTTTCCACCGACGGACCAACCCACCTTTTTTTTTTCTTTTTTCCCAGCCAGTCACACAGTGACACTCACCTGCTGTTTTTGTTTTTGTTTTTTTGTTCCCAGCTCTGTTTAAAGTGACACTCACATGCCTCTAGATTTTATTGCATTTAATCCTTTTGTTATGTCTCTAAGGCTAAACATTATTACGTTAGCTTTATGTTATGTTTAGTGTTTGGTACTTTTGTTTAACCATTGACATGTTATGTTTTTATGACATTTGAAAGTTTTAAGTGTTTGTTTGTGTTGAAAACTTGTTTTAACAAAATTTGCCTCGTTGTGAAGATTTTTTTTTCCCTGCGCCTTGCGCTAAAGCCCCAAGGGACTGTTGCGCCTCGGTGCGCCTTTCGCCATTTAAAACACTGGCAATACCCCTCTCTAGTTTTCAGGCGCTACTAAGCAAAGAGTCAGTGAAGCCCAAATTAGAAACCCAATTTCGAGTATCTATACAAATTATACCAAAGGAACACCAATTTTCTTGAAGCTGCTGATTTTGGTCAAGCCAACCGGATTTTCACCCTTAAACTACCCTCCACTTCTACAACTCACAGGGTTATAAGTTTATAACCTGAGTCACATAATGCGCGTGCGCGAGTAGTACTGCGAGCACACGAGCGTGAAAGCGACTATGAAAGCATCTTTCAAAATATCCAAATTACTAAAATTGGCGAGAGCGACGACTGAGAACGGGTCAGAAGGATTACGTGACTAAAGTTATAACGGCAAACCCATTAACTAAACCGAAAACTGAAAACAAATCCATTAATGCACAAGATAAGGGCTGGAAAAGTTGACACCTAACCTGAAAAATCCAAATCAGATATTTCCTAGGGTTTTACTTTCAATTACCTGCCACAGAACAATAGGGTTGGTGTTGCGGTCACACTCCTCGCCCTCGAGCTTCAGCGAAGGCAAGTCGGTCGGCTTTGGGTTCGGGACCTTCACGACGACTGGCTTCTTGTCTTCTTCCCCACGCTCGCCGACGATTGTCACCGTTTTCTTCTCGGAGATTGTAGTATCTGGTTTGGCTGAGTCGCGCTTGGGTTGAAGGAAGTTGAAGAAGGGAAATCTTGAGAGGAGACAGAGGATGGGGTTCGGATGTCGCTCTTCGCCATCTCTGATCACGATTTCGGTTTTCTCGACCTTTACTTCGCCCTTTGCCATCTCTCTCTAACTTCTCTCTCTCTCTCTCTCTCTCTCTCTCTCTCTCTCTCTCTCCGGATCTCTCTGGACGGGTTTTGCGATTTGGCAGTGGCGGAGATTACATACAGATACGAAGGGGGGTTTTGCGTGAATACACTGGCGGCTACCTTGTTTTAAGAAACGGATAAAATTTGGATTTGTTTCCATTTTAAAATTGAGACTTTAAAATTTAAATAAAAGTATATGTGTTGCTAATATCAAAATTACTACTAGTATTTTTGTTTGCGTTATAATTGTAGTGCATTAAACTTTTGTATTACGCGTAAAGTACAATGCTTTTACATATTATAGTTTTGGCGAAAATAAAAATGATTTTAGCTTTATCTTTTACCTTAAAGTACTCCATCGTTTCGTTTTGGGCTATTCATTACCGTCAGTTACAGCCCCTTAAGATGGAAGGGTTTCAATTTTATGAAGAAAAAAAAAGAAAGGAAAAGGTTATGATTTCTTATGAAATTCCTCATTTGGATTGATCATTTTGGTGAGAAATAGAACAAAAAAATGTTTTCATTAGCCATTCACATTTCTTATCTCTCCCTTTTCACCATCCAAATGAGTTGTTAATGAGGGACTATTTTTGAAAAGTTAATGGATAAAAGTTTGTAAAACTATCATTTTGTAAAAAGTTTGTAAAGTTAATGGACAAAAAGTTAATGAATAAAAGTGAAGGATAAATTTGAAAAGTGGAGACAAAAGTTGCTATAAAAGATATAATGATATGTTTCCTTAATAAATTGAAATTACCAACCTGGACTGCCTGAACACTTATAAAGAGACGGATGGAATATATTTTTTCTTGTGCTAAAGATGCACCAAAAAGTCCCTTTCAAAACCCAAAAAAATTTACTCAAACTTTAGTAAAAATTAAAAGAAATAAACCAAAAAAATCGACAAAAAGTTAGGTTAGAGGAGGCCTTATTAGTTATTATAACCGAACCTTTTTTGTTTTTGATGCCTATCATTATATCTGTTATTTTTTCCCCAAAAATCAGAATTTAGAGTAATATCAGTATTTTTACTTGCATATATACCATAATATATAATATACAAATACTACAATTTATGGTAGGTAATGTATTGGTTAAGATAGGCCACGTTACAGGTTAACTTTTCATACAAGTCGCTTGTATTCATAGGTGGGTTATCTTACACGTTAGAGCCACGTTAACAAAACATTTCTTATTTTGCTTCTGAAGAAATTCCTCCCAAATTCCCAAATATTATTCTAAAATAAGTAGACCTCGTGCTCATTTGTAGAAACTCGTTTAGTAGACGAATTAGCGTTCAACTTGATTATGAATGAGACGAGCTTGAGCTCAAATTATAGACTCGTTTATTAAAAAAGTCAAAAGTTTAAATACTATAAAACTCGGCTTGTATCGTTTGCGCCATTAATAGGGATGGTAATTTCGGCCGCCCCGCCCCGCCCCGCCCCGCTCCAAATGGGTAGGGGATTCGGAGATTATTTGGGGATCGAGTAGGGTATGGGGATAATTTTTTAAAAAAAGTGGGGAACGGGTAGGGGGTGGATATGAGTTGGTACCCGCCCCATCCCCGCCCCGCCCCGCCCCGTAGCCTCCTATATATAACAATTATATTATATTTATATATACATAACTTATTAACTTTGGGTTCTCCGATTCCCATCCCTGACCCCACTGGTCCTACTGTCCTAATATATATATATATATATATATATATATATACAGATATGTGACTCTTTTCATTTGATTTGGTTTGTAATAGCACTATGGCAGCAACTGTGGCTGTTTTCCTTGGTTATTTGCTGACTGTTTTTATTTCGATTTGGTTTGTAATGGCACTATGGTTGCAACTGTGGTTGTTTTCCTCGACATTTGGTTTGTAAATTGTAATGACAGCCTAGATTTTTTTTTTCTTTTCTGGAATTTTGTTTCAAAGTTAGTATTTTCTAACTGCTGGTGACTATTTTCTTAAAAAGTTTTGGAATCTTTGGATCCCCGAATTCCAGTGGGGATCCCCGTTCCCCGTTTGGGGCGGGGATGGAGGGTAAAAATAAATCTCCGGTGGGGATCGGGCGGAGATGGGGATGAGTTTGGGAATTGGGGAAGGGGATAGTGGTATCCACCCCCGACCCTCCCCGTTGCCATCCCTAACCGTTAACTATACCTGTTGTACTGGTTGACGCCGTCTGTCGGTCTATGGGTAAATCAATTTTCTCTCTCCTCAATCTTTTCGTCACCTGAATTATCAAAGGTTAATAATGAGTTGCACTAGTAACTTGCCAAATCAAGCCAGGAAGCCCCAAATAAGATTGGTGAGTCTAATGCTTTGTTTGCTTCTCTTTTTAAAAAGTATTTTTCAAAAGATTCTCCTTACTTCCAATCATTTATCTCTCTATCTCTCTACTTATTACTCCTATTACTTTTTCAAAAAAAATTTTAAAAAGTGTTCCAAACAAAGCATAAAAGTGTGGGGCTCTTGGAGCCTTTTTTCCAACGGTTATGTCATCTATTTTGGGTTATGTTCGATCTTTACCTTTAGAATCTTCAAATTAATCGAGATGCGTGTAAGTTGATCTGGATATCTAGTTATAAAAAAAATCTATTTTGATGAAAATAACAGGATAAAGACATGCTAAATTTTAGACAAATAGTACGCGCGCACGTGCCGAAGGAGGAGCGCAAGCATAAAAATATTTTTTGAAAATATCTTCAAGTATTAAAATCTAAAATAGCAAGAATTAAAGACCCGAGCATAAAGCAAAGAAACCTCAAACAAAGCGTCCTCCCTAAATAAAGATCATGTGAGAAGGTGGGAGTGGGTTATGTTTGCCTATAGCCATAACCGAGAGCAAAGATTTATTAACACTTTTAACCCCTTGACTTCTAAGGCAAAGACGTTTTTTAGTCAGGGAAAGATCCAATAATAAAAGATTATGCAAGGATAAACATAGCTATCATTGATTTCTAAAATCTTTGGAAAGTGACTGTTGTACACTTGAACAACGCCATAATTGCTTAATGACGTTTGCCTCTGCCCATTTCAAAGATACTTTCATTAATCAAAATGAAGAGATCGGATGGAAATACATGAAATTCACAAATGATGTGAAGAAATATGAAAATTCATAGACCATACCGAAAAAGGATTTATTGTCTCAAAATGAATCCGACGAACCCACCATTTACTTCAATTAAACTAAAAAATCAAAACTATGGGACCTAGATAACTAAATATGTGTTCTATTCATCCTGTTAACGACAAGGACACGCAATAATTCATGATAACAGTTTCACAGAGCTTGGATGGGGGCTATCGATGGTTGGGTAGGTTTTTTTTTAATACTAGGCTACGAGTAACTAAAAATGTAACAATTGACATTTTGCATAAAGTTAAGAATTTTTCTTGGTGTCGAGAGAAGGTAGCAGAGCAGGTAGAGGGTGGCAAAGGGAAGAAAATTATCGATGTTGGGATTGGGGTTGGAGTTAAGACAGGATCGAGCAATGCAAGGAACGAAAAGAAGGAAAAGATTTAAATTTTTTGGGTGGAAATTCAAGTCACAATGAGTTCGATTTTTTGGTGGGGGTGACAACAACGATAAAAGTAGATAGAGGTGTTCTTGTGATGGAGTTTAGGGTGTACATTTCATTAATCGCATGCTCCATGAAGGTCGACTGGCTGAACAAAGTGGAATAAATTGGATGCTGAAGGACCGAAATCGAAAGAAAATAAATTTTCTGGCCAAAGTCAGAACATAATTAAATACTGAGGTTAATTTTATTATCTTAAGCTGCCCAAACCGGCAAACCACTTTTTAAAATCCCAATAATAATATGGATAAACAACTTCTCCAGTACAATACTCTCTCTCCTTTCTCCCTCTCCCTCTCCCTCTCTCCCTCTCTCTAGATTTCTGAGTACTCTGCATTCTGTTCTTTTTCTCGGTGATAGTTCCAGTAAATCCTCGAGAGATCGAAAATGCAGTCGACTCACTTGCATATCGAAGAACCTGTACGGATGGCTTCAATCCTCGAGCCTTCTAAGCCTGTAAGTTACAATTCACAAGAACAGCTCCTCTTATTCCCACTGATCTCAGTTACTCCAAATTCACTGTTTCTACTGTAATCTAACGTGTATATTTGTGCTTATTCCCACTGATCTCACTGCAATTCCTATTCCAGTGTAATCCAATTTATCCACATGTATACGCAGAGCCGGCCTTGAGTTTTCGGGGCGTTCGAAAATTAAAGATGGACCCTCTTTGTTGGACTGTACCAAAGTAGGAGGGGCCCTTAGAATTTATAAATTTCCGGGGGCCTAAAGCTCGGGGCCAGCTCGGTGTATATGTGCTTTTTTACGATGAACTGGAGTGTTTTGGATTGCTTGGTGCCGTTTTTGTATCAATTTGTCGTAAGTTTAAATGAACTGGGTCTTTGAAAAATCTCCCAAGGATCTGTGTGTTTTTTTGTATCCCAAGTAAGTAAATGTAATTGAATTTCGTTACCAGCCTTATATGTTGTGGATATTGTTGAGGTAATCGGTTGATGAAGAAATGTATATGTTATTCCTTTGTGATATACTCCTGTATTGGGTTCAAATATTTTCCTGCAGAGTTTCTTCCCGGCGATGACGAAGATCGTTGGGACACTTGGTCCGAAATCCCGATCCGTGGAGATTATTTCTCGCTGCTTGGAAGCTGGAATGTCTGGTACGGTTCTTTTTTTCGTCTTCTTCTCCTGGTCAATTAATTTTCATCACAGCCGTACTGGGGCGAACTCCCGGCAAGACAAACTGGGCCTGCAAAACTTTGAAGGTTCAAACCGGAGTCACATATTGTGCGTGGGTGAGTATGAGCAAAAGTGGGAGCGAAAGTGAGCGCGTGAAAATGCCTTTTCAAAACAGTTCAAACTATTAAATTTGTGAGAGAGGTGATTGAACGGGAGTGTAAAGCAAGGATTGAGAGTAGGAGCGGATAGTCCTTCTGGAGAATATGTGACCTAGGTTCGAACTGCCCGCCTATAGCAGCAATTCATTTCTGGAAAGCAAGAAAAGAGGGAGAGAAAAAAACTCAAACAATAGGAAAGCTATATCCAGATAGAGTCAGTGGGATTATGCGCATGAGCTTTTGGCTACGTTCTTTGGTTCATTTTCTTCTGCTTACTTGGCTAGAAGGTGGTTAGTAGTGACAGTGCCACAATGGCAACTGATAATGGACAAGTGGCATGAGTGCCAACTGTTATCCCATGGAGGGCGCAATGGCGGCATCATAGAGGAGTAGAGGCCTTAGGTCAACCACAGAAACTATTGGGTCATAATGAACCAAGGAAACTGCAACAATTCTGCACAGCCCAACTTCTCCCGGCCTTTTGATTCCTAGGACTCCTGGACAATTGATTCTCCCACAAAACATGCTTCCATATGCTGGAAGAAAAACGGAACTCAAAGAAAATATGTTTGTTTGGCTCATCTCTTTGATTGGATAGCACACGAGCTTTCTCAATCACTGCGACACATGGTTCTAGAAGAACCCTGATGAAAATGACATCAGCTACTTTAAATCTAAGATCTTTGATGAGGCCTCAATGGTTGCAAGCTATCTCACCGCAAGAAAGTTAAGTTGCCAACCAGAAGAAGATTAAACTTCCTGGCCCACTGTTTTTTTTTTTTTTTTATCAAAAGTGTCCCCCCAATGGTCTCAATTTAAAGATTTTTCTTACGGTCCAAAAGGAGTCCCCAAAAGAGCCTGATTTGGGATACAATGTCTAGTTTGATTTTTGTTTCTCCCCCTTTATCCTGATTGTTTTTTCTTAATTTTAAATTGTTTTTTAGGCTTCCATGCAGTCCATAATGCTTTGTCTGTTGCTCAGGCAATGTGCTAAATCTGGGAAAGAAGGAGAAATCTATAATATTCCAATATTAGGAATCTTGCTGCAAATACCAAAAATATAAATACTAATGGATATCACCCTGCTAATGGACTTCAGTTTTAAGATTGCATTTCTTTTCCTGGTTAAACAACCACACAAAACCTATGCTCCCATCTTTGTTTTATAAATTTTCATGGCAAGTAAAATTCGCGAATGTTTAATCTTGTAGGTTGAATTTCTGAAGTTTTTCTGACTAAACCCGTTTCCCCTAACTTTAGTGGCAAGGTTTGATTTTTCATGGGGTGAAACTGAATTTCACCAGGAGACGTTGAATAACATGAAGGTTGCTATCAAGAGTACGAAGAAGCTCTGTGCAGTAAGCTTGTTTGCCTTACATTCATCCTTTTTATCATCTTTGCTTATGAATTCATTTTTCCAAAGGTTACTTGCTTGTTTATGAAGCAAGTAACTTCATTTTGTCTTTATGCTGCTGCTTCTGTATGTATTAAAGGTGTAAGTTGTTCTTTATGTTTTCGTGTTCATTATGAAGTTACTTGCTTGTTGTTGCTTATATTTTAGTCTATTTTCCAAAGAGTTTTTTGCTCTTCAGTTATACTTGTTGGTTTCTCATCTTTTAAGATAAAGGTGTGTGAGAACATGATCTTCTTCCCTTTCCCTCCAACCAGGTTATGCTGGACACAGTGGGTCCAGAGTTGCAAGTTGTCAACAAAACTGAGCATCCAATTTCCCTCAAAGCAGATTCTTTGGTTGTTCTAACTCCTGATCAAAACAAAGAGGCCACTTCAAATCTGTTGCCCATAAATTTTGGTGGTCTATCTAAGGTATGAAATACCTCCAAGAGTCTGCAGTATAGCTTAATGAAGGGTTTCAATGTTTAGATGCTTGAGTTGTGTTTGAATATTCTGAGTCTAAATTGCCTGCACTCCTGTCAGAGAAATATGATATTTACACTTTGAATTGGATGTTACTTGCACATCTACCATATACAATTCTAATTGAGTTTTGACAATGCAAAAGCTGTTAAATCAACCCGATGTGACATCACTTCTGAAATTAAATCAGATTTCTGCAGGCAGTGAAGACAGGAGACGCAATATTTATTGGGCAGTACTTATTCACTGGAAGTGAAACAACCTCTGTCTGGCTAGAGGTATGGAATATAGTTATTGGTTATCTCTGGAGTCTGGACCAAAATATGCCTGGATAAAAATCCCGTTTTAAGGTAGTTGGGGATGGCAATTCACCTGCTCTATCATGTCTGTCATTCTTTCGGACTAGAATAATGTAAGCCTTATAAGGAAGATGTTAGCATGACAGTTGGGGAATGCCACCTTATGTTACATGGACTCTTCTGGATACAAAGTTCCCATATCAATTTATGGGCATTTAGGATATGTGTATGAAATTTAGTTCAATGTTTTTGGGGAAAATAGATTTTATTAATTCAAGTCTGTTATGCATGAAATGATATATGGCACCTCGTAAGCTCCGAAGTTATCCTGTAAATTTAAAGAAACTATAAGGAATATGATTTTGTCGTGTCCACTTGTCCTTGAATATGAATTCCACACTTCAACATGTATGAGCATCTGACACTTGTTCGAGCCCATGTAACATTGATGCCATCATGGCTAGTGGGTGAGGCATCTTTGGAGATAGGTTGTAATCGTTTTACCAAATTAAAGAGAGAAGCTTTGGTCCTGGATTCAGTTCTTGGCAGTGTCCTAATAAGAAGAATGGAAGACTATGGCAGTAGGGCTTCCTATCTACATTCTTGATAAAGACTATAAATTTGATGCTTAAGATTCTCATTTCAAGAAGTTCCACACCTGTGATGCAGGTAACTGAAGTGAGTGGTGATGATGTGGTGTGTTTGATAAAGAACTCTGCTACCTTGTCCGGGCAATTGTACACATTACATGTCTCTCAAATTCGTATTGATCTTCCTACCCTAACCGACAAAGATAAGGAGGTAAACTATTCTATTTGCTCCAGATACTTACTCTAAACGAAGCCAGGCCCAATTCTTTCATGTAAAAGGCATGCTACTTGAGTAAAATCTGGCGGTTAAAGGTTTCACGTCTTCTTATGTAGCAGCTTTTGGGATATGGCCAAAATAAAGCCTCCACTTTCAAGTGGTATTTTTTAGATCTGTAACTGATAGATCTTGTTGCTTGCTTGTTACATCTTCTGGTGGACTGTTGGTGATAAATGTATTTGATTCTCACATTTGGAAGATGGATTCTGATCCTTGCTGTTTTAGTTGTTGTTGCCTCTAGTTTCTTTGAATGATTCTGTGATCTACTGAGAACTGTAGACTTGTTTAACAGCGAATAATCCTTGCTTATTATAGATACTAGACGGTGAAGAATATTTGTGTCCCTGGAATTTCACTTCTAGACAAGTTTTTCTGCTTACTTTGGTTTCTTAATAAGCGCTTGCATGATATCTTAGTGACCAATTTCAGGTTATTAGCACTTGGGGTGTTAAAAACAATGTAGACTTTCTCTCATTGTCATATACACGGCACGCGGAAGATGTTCGACATGTAAGAGCTGTTCTTGCTACTCTTTTTAATAATTTATTCTTGTATCTCTATTTAATGGTTCTATACAGCCGATTCTCCTGACCATTCTGTATTTTATCACTCAAGCATCATATTTCACAGACGAGACTGCCGAAGTGCCTATTATGTAAAGATTTTGATCACAGGAAGTGCTAACTACTCTGGCTTTTTTGTCCTATAGGCTCGGAATTATCTTTCCAAATTGGGTGACCTCAATCAAACTCAAATATTTGCGAAAATTGAAAACGTAGAGGTGATATACATAGATATTTGAATTCTTCCTATCATTTTCATTTCACTACTCTAGTTGAAGGTGAGGATTTTATTTCATTTTCTTATAGGGATTGACTCATTTTGACGAGATTCTACAAGAGGCAGATGGAATTATCCTCTCTCGTGGAAATCTGGGTATTGATCTCCCACCAGAAAAGGTCAGCTGTCAAATTTGGAGATAGCAACTTCCTGATTTCCTTTTTGCATTACTAACCAATCGGATATCTACTAAAATGGCAGGTTGTTTGGATGATGATGCAAAAGTCATTTTCTGCATAATTGTAGTCTCTCTTTTTCTCTGTGTACATACTTTTTTTTGCCAACATTGTATACATCAGTGTGGGGGTTAGAGTGGAATTGGTGGGTTAACAACCAAAGGGAATTCGATGTCTCTCCATAGACTCAAACCCCAGACCTCCCCTTTGGAAGCCAAGGGATACAACCAGATGGGCTAAGAGCCACATCTCGGTGTGTACATACTTATAAAGTCACTCTTGGTGAAGTTTTTCTTAAAAGAGCATAACACATACTTTCTCGTTCCACTCTTCATAAATTTCAGGTATTTTTATTTCAAAAGGCAGCCGTTTACAAGTGCAATATGGTGGGAAAGCCTGCCGTGGTTACTCGTGTTGTGGACAGTATGACAGACAACCTACGGCCCACTCGTGCTGAGGCAACTGATGTTGCTAATGCTGTTTTGGATGGTAGCTACCTAACTTGAGTTGTGTTTGATGGCATTATTCTTTTTTGAAGACAATGAACACTTGCTTGCATTTGTGGCTATTAATCGCACTTAGTGAACAATTGCTTGCATTCACTTAGTGATTGTCTTAGTAATCAGTAATCACCATCAGATTTCATTTCATGGTGGCTCGAATTTTTGGGTCTTATTTTTCTTTTATTGTTAATTTGTTTCAGGTAGTGATGCAATAATTCTAGGTGCAGAGACCTTGCGTGGACTGTACCCTGTTGAGACTATTTCCATTGTTGGTAAAATTTGTGCAGAGGTGGGATCGTCCATGCCTTCTCTTGTTAACACCCTTTTCCTCATAATTGAACATATAACATCCTCATGTTGAAGTTGTTACTTCCTTGTATAACACCCTTCTACTAAGTTGGAACTAAAGTAGAAGTTCTCTCTAATATGGAGAGTACGTGATGTAATCATGTATCATGCTTAAGGTGATAACGTTAGCAGGTAACAGATGTTTGGTTTTGGCTACTCGCAATCTTTTTGCATAATGAGTATTGCATAGATTAGTCATCATACTTGACTTTAGGCGTCATTTCTGATAGAATATTATTTTTTTTCGATAAGAGATTCGAATGTGTTACTTCCGTAGATCTAAATTGCCGCTACAAAACCGAATATTCTAGGTAATGAACAGTTCAATTTCATTCACATGCTAGATTCATACATCAATTACCACCTTTTTTTGGTTACCCAGTGGATTGCAGTCATTAAATTGAAATGCATCTGCAGGCAGAGAAGGTTTTGAATCACGATCTGCATTTTAAGAAGACTGTAAAATATGTTGGAGAACCAATGACTCACTTGGAATCTATTGCTTCGTCGGCGGTAATTGCTTTGGAGACACTTTGTTTTGAGTTTTCACTTAAATTTGTCATATGAAGATGCCACCTCATGGGACCGCTCTCTGAATAAGTTAATGGTTCTTTAGAAAGTGACTTCTTCATATTGCTTTTACACTTTTGTTTAATCTACAGGTACGTGCAGCTATCAAGGTGAAGGCATCTGTTATCATTTGCTTTACTTCATCAGGAAGAGCTGCAAGGTTCCTTTTTTTGTATTTTTTTAACTTGTTGATAGTTAGCACCATTAATAGGTTGAGTATGTTGAAACAT
>CM033799.1:5867839-5942839 GCA_019656835.1 Rhododendron ovatum | reverse complement strand
TTAGTTCCTTCTTGTTATTCCTAAAAAACTAAACTCATTTTAGAATACTATCAGTCATAAGGAGTTTGATTTGTTGTTGCACCTCACTCATAACCCAACAACATGTCCATTCACTCTTATGCGTGTACTGGTTACTAAGACTAGTAAATGACTCCAATGTCTCAGATTGATCGCCAAGTACAGGCCAACGATGCCGGTCATATCAGTTGTTGTACCTCGGCTCAAGACAAATCAACTCCGTTGGACATTTACAGGTGCTTTTGAGGTATGCAATGTGTTTGGCATTATGGAAAGTTCAGCAACTTCAATTCTGTTTCACCGGAATTTGTAATATTCTTCAGGATACTGTTTTGAACCTCTAGCTTGTGATTCTATAGCAGCCTATTTGTTGAGTTTAAACTATTTCATGATGTGTCTTGGCTGGTCTATGCATGTGCTTGAGTCTATAAAGAACACACACAAAGAAGCATCCATTTGTGCTAGTTGTCAGAGAAATTATGTTTCACATGGCTTATGCTTCTTGATTTTACTGAGTGATTCATTTTTCATCAACATAGATTATGCCTTTAGCTCTTTAAGCATTACAGTCTGATTGAATTCCCGTAACTCATGACTGCCAACTGTTCATTTATGTAATGTCATGTGCAGGCAAGGCAATCTCTTATAGTCAGGGGCCTTTTTCCCACGCTGGCAGATCCTCGACATCCCGTAAGTTATATTCTGTATTAATCGCCAGTTCGCCACGATGCTAGTGTCGGATATCCTCGTCCTCTTCCTCTCAGATAATAGAAGAAGTGATAGGAAAGCAAAAGGTCATTTTCCACTTTTGGGAGGTTTATATTGGATACAAGCTCAACCTGTAGGCATTGTTTTCAGTTTTGCACAAAGTGAATGCCATTAGATTTAAGTCGACACACTCATGCTTGACATTTCAAGCTTTTGCCACTGTTTTGGTGATATAACTACTACTTTGAAAGAAAGAATAAAATTTCATTTTCCTCCGTTAGCTTGTGGTTGGATCCAGGATTCGCAGTGGGATTTATCAAGAGAAAGGAAAATGACTGGGAACCAAAGAAACAGATTTACCATGTTCAATTAGAACCTCTGATGGACAATGACTAAAATGGCATACCCAACAAACCTTGAATTGAAAGAAAATGAGAATATGATCTGCACTTGCAGGCTGAGTCTACAGACGGAACGAACGAATCCATTTTGAAGGCCGCATTGGATCACGGAAAGGCCACTGGTGTGATAAAACCACATGATCGTATTGTGGTATGCCAGAAAGTTGGCGATGCATCTGTTGTGAAGATTATTGAGCTTGAAGATTAGAACCTGTACTGTACCCTCATCTCAATCATACTATTTTGAGTTTTTGAAAGCTCTCTCGGTTTCACAAACTCCGAATTCGAAGGTAAATAAGCACATATGCAGTAAGAGTGCAGCAGGGGTGGTGGACCTGGTGGTTCCACCCTTAATAATCACAATTGTGACATGCTTCAGGCACATTGTTTGTAAGTACCTCTTATGTTTGTCGAATGACTGGTATCAACAAAATTCAGTTTGCGCAATTCCTGTTTTGCAGTTGGTGCTTGGTCTCTTCTTCTATGTTGCCTTCTTTTCTTTTTTTCTGTTTGGCGTTTGCGAAAAAAAACTGGTTTCCTAAAGGTGCGACATAAATCATTTTGTAGTTCAATATAAAAACCCGTGTTTGTATTAAGGTGAATGAAGTCTTTATTTTCTCGTTCGGATAAATATGATCGTAAAATGTTGCAATATTAAGATCTCGCAACCAAGAAGAGAGTGTCATTTCATAGGTAGTTTGATGGAATTTTTTTCCGTTCCTATTATTTCTGACGAAGTGAAACTAACTCATTGTAGTAATCTTCATTTGTTCGCCAAACAAAGTTACTTTTTCATGAGGTTTTTGAAAATCCCAACCAAAAAAAGAGAACAACGTTACCATGCTTTCAAGCAATCATTCCAATTTATTCAAGCGCCTCTGCAACTCAATATTGCCTGCTTCGGCGACTCAGTATAATATGGATCCCAACACTTAGCGTGTCGGATACAAATGTACCCTTTGGAGCAATGTCCACAATTTTATGGTTAAATTTGCACCACCAACTATTCCCGGACCTAAAAAGCAGATTATGCATTAGTATCTAGAGAAACATTTCATGGAATTTTTTTGACAAATTGAACAACAGTTTTGGCAACATTGAGAGCAGCAAGAGGCCCGAAGATGTCAATGGAGTTCTGCCCTGGTTGTCCCCCCGCCAAGTCGGACAGTCCTCTGATGACGATCACCGGGAATCCATTCGACAAGCATGTCTGCTAAACAGATCATGGAAATCCAGTTATGCCGATAAATTTAATGTTTTCAGCTCTGCTACAGAAGCACAATGCATCATAATTCGATATCTGTTTGAATTTTTTGTGCTAATGTTTGTCGTTTTTCGCCTTTGGTGTTTCAACAAAAGAGTTCTGGAAATTTGAAAAGGCATCTTAAAAGTGTTTTAGAACCCTGCTCAATAGGGGAACCCATTAGCTATCCGCTCTCAAGCTGGACTGCAATTTCCAGGACATAGGTTTCAGAAACAATTTGAGAAACATGTTTTCCATTTCAGTTTCCGTATTTGATGACAGAGAACATCGTCTTCTACTTACCATCGCTACAGCTGCACTCTCCATATCAACAGATGAAACCTGAAAAGTGTTGAAGAGGAAATCCCTATAAGCTGCGTTGTCCACGAAAACGTTGGCGGTTGAGGCCCGTAGTCCAACTACTAGTTTGGGCTTTTGAGGAAGGCACTCAGTTGAGTTCACACATCGTTCAAGTTCCATTCCCTGCAGTAACTGTATTTATAACTACCGAAGAGCTTTAAAAAAAAGAAAGCCGACAATTTTACATCGAATATGCTTAGAAACTTCAGAAAGAGGCACTAGATTCACAATGAAAGAAAGATGGAAGAATTGGTCGGAAGTCTCGCCTCTAAGCCAGTAGCTAACTGAAGCCAGTTCCGGCTTATCTGCGCCCAAAGCAAAGGTTGAGCAACATTAGGCATCCCTGACTCGGAGAAGAATTCCTCGGAGCTATAGACGATACGTCCCAACAGATTTATTCCTTGCTTTTTTGGTACATTGTAGCTTCCAATGTCTAAGTAAGCAACATCATTAGCTCCCAATGATCCATTTGATTTCTGTCCAGAACATGAAGAAAAATAGAATGTAAGCTGAAATTCAAGTTGCACAAGCTGATATCTTTGCTTTGGGCTGGACAGTGGTATCGTGTCCCCTACAGTTTCCAATGGCATTGGCAAGTCTATTTTGATTCCACCATCCCGAACTGAACGCATCAATCTATTTCGTGCTTTGGCTTGAATAGGAACAAACTCCTCATTTAGAAAACCACTACTCGCGGAAATTTTGGGAAGACAGAGATGTGTGAGATTCGTACCAGCCAATTCCAGATGCCCGTGTGGGCGACTTTTTCTGGGATGCTGACATCTCCTATTGACATGGAATTGTTCGTGTTTCCGGCTATGCCAAAATGTACCACTCCCGTTATGTCAAACAGATCCAACATTTGTTGTGCTGCTGCAGCAGCATTCACCTGGATTAGACAGTGAACCACTGAAGTTAGTGTAAACTCAAGCAGCCTTGTTTCTAACTACTAGGATCGATCAGATGCTCCAAGTGACAACTCTCAGAAGTCAGGAGCGATTTCAGGCAATTTGTTGAAGAACATTGAGAGGAAACTAAAAGGAGAACTTTCTCTTGTGCACCTATTTTATGGTTCATTCATAACATTTTAGTGTGTTTCGTAACTTTTGTTCTAGAATTCATAATCTTTCAGGAATACGATTCATAATATTTTCATTATGATTCATAACATTTTGGTGTATTTCGTAACCTTTATACAATTCATAACTTTTTAGCAATACAATTCGTAACATTTTCTCTACAATTCATAACATTTTGAGAGTGCATATGATACACACCCAAATAAGGGGTGTATATTGTAGTCTTTCCCTTTCAAAGTACTCAAAATGATACAGCGACACATAATAGTGAGGTGACTAATGACGTGGCATTTTTTCATTGGCTAACTGAATTCGCATCGCCTTCAATTGCTGGATAATGTAGCAAGCCATGTTTACAGAAGGCAAAAAGCCTACCTTTTGAAGAGAGCCTGACTTGCAAAAGCCAAAAGGCGTACGACCAGACATTTTGCCTAACATGCCTCGCGAGAAAGGTTGAGAAGTAGAGAGAAAGAAGACTACTATTTTTTTGCCTCGCGTGTATGGTTGAGGAGTAGAGAAAAAGGATACTATAAACTATTTTTCGCAATTCCTTCTTTTCTTTTGTCACCTACTTTAATTACCAAACGAGCAGTAAGGGAATCAGAGAGAAGTTCGTGTACCATTCCAACCCCACATCTTACGTAGACGACTTTCTTCCCCTCTAAGTTCCCGGCATGGTACCGTCTCCCTGCCAAAACCAATCATCTTTATCTGTAACTCACCAATTAAGTAGTATCAGCTTCAACACAAACAACTTGCATTCATGATAGTACAAGAACAGTTGCAACTTGCACATGTAAAAAATTCACTTTTTCAACGTTTCACCTCTTTACAGTTGAGAAAAAACATATATGCGGATATACCCCTTATGGCCAGACACTCACATCCACTGGAGGGCCCACGCACACTGCACTGTGTAGTGTGTGTAGGCTCGGATGGCATGGATGCGAGCATGTATCCCTAAACTTGTGTGTGCCCTCAAACTTTTCTATAAACCACTGGGCATACACCCACATAAAATTGTATTGGTATGTACTATATAAGAACCTGATAGATCCACAAAAGGGTGTATTGGGTGAGGCCTAAAGGCCCCTGTTGCAAAGAAGGCAGCTTCTTCTGGTGGATAGATTGTGATGAGACCAAGGTATGGCCCATTCTGATTGAGGGACTTTATTGTATCTAATGATTTCTTCCTTCTCCTCATGGGTGTGTCTGCTGCCAAAGGAAAAACCAGCAGGGAGATCAAAATTAGCGAAACCAAACATGGTATAAGCTGTGATAGGGCCATGGTTTGATTGAGCTGAAGGAATGCTGTCTACTTAAGGGAACATTAGTCAGAACAGCCAGCTAGAAGATTTGACTACATATTGTACTATTGTAGTAGTATGTTTAGTTAGTTGATCATTCTCATCATCTTTTGTTTTTGACCACATGTTGTGTGCTCTCCAATAAATGCATAAACTACATGCATGATCCATTAGGAAGAGTTTATCAATCAGAGATGACTCACCTGTTCAAATTTTCAAGAAAAAAAATTTCCCTAATATGTAACGACAACTACACATTCTCTCATCAGTAATGTGAGGCCAACATTCTCTCATCAGTAATGTGAGGCCACCATTAAGACTTGCTAAAAGAGATGTGCAAATAGGGTTGCAAACTAGCCGAATCGAGACGAGTTTTAGAATGTTCAAGTTCATTCATTAAGTTTTTAAGTGAACTCGAGCTCGAGCTCAATGAAAATTTGACGAGCCGAACTCGAACCAAGTTTGCCTAGGTTTGAGTCAAACTCAATCTTGTTCTCGAGCCTTAATAAGTCATAAATATCAAATATTTATGTTCTCATGCAGGTCTAGAGCTGCAAATAAAATATTTATGTATATTTCTAAAATTCTAAAAACATACTGTAATATATTTCAAGTTTATACTAATCTTAAAAGTTTATATATGTCTCAGAATCTAACCCAGATGTAAAATATTGTGGCCATGTTGTGGAAGTGTGCGGCCTCATAAACAAAGTTCGTGGCCATGATGTCAAATTTTGGGGCCAATATGCAAAAGTTTGAGGCTACGATGCAAAAGTTTGCAGCCGGTATCCAAAAGTTCACGGCCGCGACGCACAAGTTCGTAGGTACGATGCAAAAGGTTGGGCTAGTATGTAAAAGTTCGTAGCCATGATGCAAAAGTTTGCGGTCAATATGCGAAAGTTTGCAGCCACGATGCTAAAGTTTGCAGGCATGATGTCTAAGTTGTCGGGCATGTTATTCAACTTCGCGGCCAAAATGAAAAAGTTTGCGACCAAACTGTACAAGTTTCCAGCCATGTATTCAAAGTTTGCGGCCACCTTCTTGTTTTTTCCTCCATTTGATTTCTTCCCTACCATAATTTTCCGTGTACTGGTTATAAAATTTTCATCATCTAAATGTTAAGTATGCATATTCAAGGTTATATAAGAAATTCATACGATATATGTACACGCATACACATTCCAGATTCGTGAGCCTAATAGAGCCGAATAGTATCAAGTTCAAAGTTGGCTCTTTTATTAAACGAGCCTAAAATTGTGGCTCATGTTTGGTTAAGTTTAGTACCTGAATCGAACTCAAACGAGCCTTTACCAAGTCGAATCTCAAATAGTTCACAACGGCTTGGATCATTTGCAGCTCTATGCATAAAGGAATGAATAAATAGATGTGTTACTAACATTGATCAAAAACTATTTTGATAGATGAAGATTTTGCTCATGAAAATTCTTATAAGATATCGCACATAGAGAAGCCATAGCTATTAGCACTACCAGATAAAAAAGCAAGCTATTGGCATATTGGCACATTTTCTCCCAATTTGTCTACTTGGTTCTTTTGTGTGGTCTTGGATCCTTCTTGAGCCCTTCAAATAGGACCTGGGGTCAGGCTCACCAATTCGATTCGATCAATTCGACTCACAGGGCTGGTTGAACAGGCCCCATGCCCGTGCACAAGGTAGATCGACTATGTGATATCGATATCTGGTTCACAAAAATTTCTGTCAGGAATTACCTACACAGTGAGCCCTGCAAGCTGAACAATTCGGTTCACATTCGCGAATCCCATTTGGAAAGCCCCACAGGCACCCCAAGTCCCAGTTCTGCCGGATTAATGGATCGAAGTACTTCATTCCACACACTACACAAGCAGGGCAGTGCAGACAAATTTGAGCAGGAATTTCCAATGGGTTCGGCATAGGCATATCAGCATTGCCCATTCGTAGCACCTTACATGGACCAAATCACATTTGCTACGGGACCAACAGTATAACAGTGAACTTCATTAAATAGGAAAAAGTGCCACAAAGATGCTTATATTGAACCTTTGAAGTCATACTTTCCAGATAACAGGTTCCACCTTAGTGCGGTAAGGTGACCCCGACCTTGTTAGAACATAACCATCTGTGTTTGGATCAAGGATTTTCCTCCACATATGGAAGGTATGTTTCTCTCACCTTTTCTTTCAACCAAACAGATTTCGCAACAAATATTTGATCCAAACACAACAGAGTGATACCAAAAATTGTGGGAAAAGATGAGCCCGGAAGTCGTTAGTGTAAGATAAGCCCTTGATAATGGAAAATTTGGAAATAACAAAAATCGAAAGGGCCCATATGTCTATTGCATGCATACTCCTTGAAAAGAAAGTCGCGACAAATGCAAGGGATATGATCAGATGTAAAACTGCAATAATCATACTCCAACCATGAAATGAGAGGCCTTTAAATCAATTATCTAGATTCAATAATCTACAAATATACAGTGAGACCCCTAATAAAGATTGGAATTAATGGAAACACAGAAGATTACGAAATCCACATGATTATCCATGACTTCGGGGCAGAAAAAATTGTACGCATTATCGTTTGAGGACTCCTTGAACAAAATTACGAGCCAAAACATAACCATGCAGTTACCATGCTTGCCAAAGGAACAGATATGTTGTCGTCCACTCCTCCTTCAGTTGGGAGGGACTCTATGACCGTTGCCACGAAAGCAACTAAAGCTACTCTTCCCATTGTCGAAATCAAATCCATCTGGAAGTATCCAAGGGCTGAAAAGTAACAGAGCATCCTATCATACGAAGGAGAAGTCAGTTGTGTCAGGATTTGTTTTAACTACAAGCTTAAGTTGTTAGAGAAAAGAATTGCTTTGTTATCTATATTCTCAACACGCTCCTATACTCTCCTTCATAAATCGAGCTGGGAGAGAGGTTCAAACACAAGATCCCTTTTGTGCTCCTATAACACTTCAAAATGTTGACCACCCGTTCAACAAAAAGATTATAACATTGCAGAAAGCCAGCTTTATTATTTAGTAAAATATTGTCATATCACAGAGAAAATTAGCTTTATTATTTATGTGATCAACAAGATCAAACTTCATAGGGATCTCCCATCACATGGATTTGTAGGTGGAGAGATTTTCGAAAACTCACCCCATGGAAATCAAGAACCCAAATATAAACATGGAGATGCTACCAGCCCAACTCTTGTTCTTATTATAAGGAATTTTGACGGATCCAAACTTTCTACCCATGATATCAGCAACACCTACACAACATGAAGTCGAAAAGGAGTCATTTGAAAACTCTACAACATGATATGGCAAGCCAGTGGAAGAAAATTTCTGTAGAGGTTTACCATCCCCTCCACACATCATCGCAAGCGAGATAACGCCAACTGGTGACTCACGCCAAAATATAAGAACGCACATAACTAGTATGAGAACGTAATATAAAGGACCTCTTAGCAACTCTCTGCAAGGCAAATACTGAAATAATTTTCAACAGATTCTCATGAAGAAAAAAAACCTGCAAAAGGTTAAATGGTGATGTTTAGAAACTTTACGCCGGCTTTCCTTCTCGAGTAACGGATTTTATAAGTCCTTCGTCGGTGGCAAGGGAGAGGCCATAAGTGACAAGCTTTAAGCAATTTGCAAGAGGAACCAAAGAAGCAAAATAGCGAGCCTCTGTTGAAGTGCTACTCTAGGAATTTAAAATGATCAGCTGACGTTGTTAGAGGCACTCAATATTTCAAGGTAGGATTACATATACGGAAAATAGACTTTATAAGCATCTGTGACAAAAAAAAATAGTGAATACCTGAATATTGGCCAGCATGCCATGAAAAGCAACCCAGACAATATATGGACCAGTTTTCTGCTCAACTTCTGTTCAAATGGGCAGAAAGTGAAATCTCAATGACAAAAACCGAGGCAGATTGTTGAACGGAATAATAAATTACTCCTAGTTATAAAACAAACACAGAAAAACAAGAATTTTTTTCCCACTAAATGAATCAGAAATCTCGTGACTGAATTCTTCATCACCATGGAATAACAAACAAACAACCAAATATATCCGTAAAGTTCATAGCGTCCTTTATGCAGAGTGATTAGCAGAGACAAAGAAGACATAGACAAGATGTCATTCCCAGCCCCCTCATTTAGCCCCACAATTATGGTAAAATGTCTCCTAAATACAAGTGCAATCATTCATTTATTTGGCGCTTCGTTCATACACATGCGATGTACATACCACCGTGCTTGCGTCCTTCGGGTGAAAATACCAATTACAAACTCATTTTTTAATTATATTGTCAATGGAATTCCTTTCATTCCATAGCCCAAGCACTGAAACACCAATTTATCCCAATAGTCAGAAGTGCCAAAGGTGTTGTAACTTGTAACTGTGTCTGTAGGTGACATGCGTGCCATATGCCATTATGGATTGCCCAACAAGAATTATATGTTTAATCCTACGGGTGTTGCAGTGATTTGATGTTCAATTCCAACAAAAGCGTAAGAGGTTTAGGTATTGGTGGTTTCACTGGTTTGTCAAACCAGTGTGGACGATGGACCAGAGATGAAAAAGATGTACTACCATCTTTAACTTGGACCCTCTTCAAATCACTCCTAGTAATATAGCTGTCCTACTCAATGGCAAAAAATCTATGCAACCCATCAAAATCCAATTTCAGAGACTCTCTTTAAAGGAATGGATCCTCTCCAGTACGATCCAGCCCAACCCATTTCGATGATCGTGACTGTTTAATTTTGTCAAAGGAATGCCAAAATTCATGTTGACCGGGTACCGCTTAAAAAGTTAATGCATCTAACTGTGAATCAGGAATCCAAGGTATATTCGCCTGAATAAGACCATAAATGTACCCCACAAATATGAGAATCTCCAGCCCTTCCCCTTTTTTTTTTTCCTTAAAACTCAAATTTGGAGTAGAACCCCCTAAAATCCACTCCACTCATTGACTCATACCTATACAAAATTGAGTTTTACTTTAATTTTCACTCAAATGAAGGGAGATTCAAATTTTTACTCAAATTTTGCAGGGCTATGTTTTCCCCTCCCAAATTTACAACCATGTCATTAATGAAGCTTTTGCTCAAATCTGTAATTTAGGTTTGGGATTACAGATTGGAGGGTTTCATGATGAAGCTTTTACTAAAAAAAAAAATTACTAATTTACTCCACTCCTTTGCTCAGACCTATACCAAATTGAGTTTTGGTCAAATTTTAACTCAAATTGAGTAAGCCTCAAATTTCACAAGTCAATTTCTCCCTCCCAAATTTACAACAATGCTATTAATTTACAACAATGCTATTAATGAAGCTTTTACTCAAATGAAATTAATTCATTACTATGTGAATTTACGAAATAGTCCCCACACGCATACACTTTTTACAAATTTCAGAGACTGTTTCCTAAATTCACCAGCTAAAGGACGAACCTGCATGCATACACATTTTACAAATTTCGGGGACTGTTCTTAAATTCACCATTTAAAGGACGAAAAAAAGAGTGTTTGGATCAATTGAAAGTGTAGAAATCAATTTCCTTACTCAAATCTGTGCTTAGATTTAGGTTTGCACATTGGAGTTTGATATGCTTTTACTCAAATTTGAGTGAAAGTATGAGTGAAGGTTAGAGTGCTACTAAAATCACACTGTAATACAGAGTATTAGCGACAGCGAGAATGAGAGACCTGTTCTATGAAATCGCGCTGGGTGAGGATATCAAACGCCAAAACGAGGGCATAAGCGCCGCCCATGACAACCACCGTCGCTACGGCGTCCTGTACAATTGTGCCGCCGCCGAGAGAGACGGCGGTTCGCCGGAATTTGAACGATCTGTGCAGGGTTTCAGGGGCAGCTGCGGACCACCGGTGGAGACCATCGCCGTCACCGGTGAACCAAGCTCGCCTCCCGGGGAGGAGAGGGGAGGTGGTAGAGAGAGAATAGAGGAGATGGGGCTTGTGAGGGTGGACGTGGCGTCGTAGGAGAGAGAGTGAGGTGGTTTTAAAGGGTAGTGCGGGGGTCGTCGTGGCTGCGGCGGCGGAGGCCAGGTTCATGGTAGCAGATCGCGCTCTCTCTCTCTCTCTCTCAAAAGTGAATTTAACAGCTCTGTTTGACAGTTTTTGTTCGCTACCACTTTGGTGGTATTTCTCTCAACTTACAAAAACGGGGGGAAAAAATACTGCCCTTTTTTTCGGTTTTTGTCATTATTTAAAAAAAAATATCGCATTTATTAATTTTGAATCAATTTTTTTTGTTTGTTGTGGATTACCTATTTGTTTCGACGAGAACAATCGAAAAAGTAATAGATTAGTTTTACCCATTTTTCTTATGAAATATTAAGTTTTTGGCACTTTTTAGCCCAAAACTAGGCTAAAAGTACTAAATTTGGGTAAAAGTTATAATTTTTTATTTTTTCGATTTCTCTCGTTGAGACAAAAGGATAATCCACAAAAATTTGACGCAAAACTAGCGGATGTGAAAAAAAAATGAATAAGAGCAAAACCAAAAAAAGCCCCGGGCGGTTTTTTTTTTATATAGAAAATAGGCCTAATTATTCTTCGTTTCCGAGAGTAGCACGTGGCGATGTCTGCGTAGTATTCAGCGACACATCATCCTGTAGGGATATCATCTACTTTGTTGGGTGGTTGAGAGACAATGAGTGACTACATTATATGGTGGCGATCTTTTATTTGCCAAGAGTATCACATAGCTATGTCAATAGTATTTCGGGAGTATCCAATAATTGACCTTTCTTTTTCCACCTAAGTAAACACTTGTTTGCATTTTTCAATTTACAATATTTTTGATATGCAATATAGATTTTATTTGATTGTTTTTAACCGGATCTTATTGGATTGATCTCTACTATTTTTGCTGGATAATTTTTTTATAATTTTACAAAACATCATAAATTATAAAATATAAAAAATTTTGTGAGCGGCCCATTTGTTAAAATTGAATCAACAAGCTTAGCCTAGTTGGTTGTGTAGTCCCCTTTAGGAGTGAGAGGTCACAGATTCGATTCCTATGGAGAGGAGATCAATCCCTTGTGATATTACTAACTACTAACTCTACTTATGTATACCGTATGACAAAAGAAAAATCAACAAATTTGGACAGCGGAAGTAATATATTTCCCACCGCCACCACACCATTAATTTTTTGGACTTCAAATCTATTACTTTCCCTAATTTTTGAACATGTTAGATCCCGTAAATCCTCCCTTTTAATGTGATTTTGCTCCAGATCAATGTGATTTTTGCTTTGGATTATAGATTAATATTACTTTAAATTCATATTCTATATATAAGATTAAAAACTCGATTATTCATATTCTATATTGTTCTTCCAAGTTTGGATTCTCTCTCATCCTTAAAAGAGACTTAAAAAACAAACAAAAAAGTTAACTCCATGGGATTTGATCAAGTGGGCATGATAAAACAATAATAGTTCGTCCTGCATGTCTCTATGACGTCGCATGTTCGAATTCCACGAATGCTAACCATTTCAAACTTTGAAGCCACTGAAAAGATTTGCCCTGTCGTCGACAATGCATCTTGTAACATCCTTGCTGTTATCCCGAACATTTATAACTAAGCCACCGAAGTCTCTCAATTGCCTTTCCACCTTGGTAGGCCAGTTAACCATGAACGGAAACGGACCGTAAAAAACTTGACAGGACCCTTCCCCTTAACGAAATGATCTTATAGGCATCAAAGGTTTCAGGATTTTCTCACGAGCTTCCATCGTGTTCATCTTTAGCCTATCAATACCCGTAAAGTCTGGAACTCGTTTATCTTAACCAAAAAAAAACTAGGTAGACATACTAGATCAAAACTTATTATCTCGAGAGAAGCGTGTGAAAATACATGATACCAATCAATATAAATTTCTCAATGAGCTATAAAAATTGCACGATTCCAATCATCAAATGGGTACATGAATGGCTTAAAAAATCGTACACTAGGCGGTACAATTCTTTTTAGAAACCGGAGACAATCCAATCCCTTCCGATCCCATTTAAAATGGATTTGACCATAGGTGCATAGGTCCAGAAAATATTACGAATGAGTGTCACTCATATCTTTACCAACTAAACTTTGATAATTAATTTAAGACAGATGAATGGCTGCTACTTCTTTTTGGTTATCATACATCTTAATTGTGCATGTTCAATAAAAGCTTCTAATCATGCATACTAGTGTACTTTTCATTTTGGATTGGTATACATTTTTTGATAACTCATTTGTCCGGGTCAATTTCCGCGCACTTCGACTAATCTTGAGGGTCAAATCTCATCGCCACTTGCGGAGAGCCCAATTAAGAATGTTAGACCGGCCGCAAAGGAGTTGATAGCAGCTAGAAAGTTTCAAACTTGAAACTTTAGGAGGGAGTAAACTCCGAAATCACAGGCTTTAACCACTCCGCGCGCCAACCCATTTTGATGCATTAGCAACAACTTATTTTAGCCAATTAAAAGCAAGATTAACCCAACGCAGCAAACATGACAATAAAAGGTTGTAGCTTTCTTGCAAGCAACCTGGCGCTTGATTTTGCTTGCTTACCTTCTGCATACTCCTTTTGGACACAACTTTCTTCCATAGTTGAGTCCCGATCACCTGTCCGACTCCCTCTGTCCGATCTCCCTGTCCCACTCTTCTCGGCCGTTGATCTCACAAATTAACGGCCGAGATGAACCGAACACGTTTTGCTCAAAAACAACATCGTTTTGGAACAAAAAGTGCTCGGCTCATCTCAATCGTTGATTTGTGAGATCAACGGCCGAAAAAGGCTCGGACAGGCGCCTGTCCGGATGTGAGTCGGACAGGAGATCCGGTGGCGTAAACAAAGCATGTGAAAGAAAAAGGCATTCACGTGCAGCTACTTAGGAGAGCGAGCTTTGTTGAGAAATTGGCCGAACCACAACACTGAACGCACCCAAATGTGCGAAGAACAATCAAGTAAATAGAAAACGAAAAAGCTATTTGCACCGACGGTTTCCGTAGGGAAACCGTACCGACGGCCACCAATACATATATACACAAAAAAAAAGTGTTCAGATCAAGCATCCTATACACATCGGATGCCATTGATTTCCGCGTTTGCCCCCTTGGTTTTTTTTTTAAAAATTTTTGGACGGCTCGGAAATGCCGTCTGGTGGCCGTCGGTATGGTTTCTCTACGGAAACCGTCGGTGCAAATAGTAGTACTCCATAGAAAAAGACAGACAGACTATTACGAGATTTTTCAACTGTGTGGTTGAGTACTTCCACGTCTCATACCAATTTTCACAATGAATCCAATGAAAATAGCGCAAAGATTGCATCGTCAGTTGCGTATTAGCAAGCATTTACTTTACTTTAACCTAGATTTACGCCAACGATTATTGTAATACCCCTACCCCGAGCCACTACTGTGGATGCTGCTCCTGAACAGTCAGCAAACCGCAATCCAAATCAAATCAAGCTCCACGAATCCAACCCTTGCTACTTAGATACATTTGATAATGGATTGGGAGATGTTGTCAAGTGAGAGTGTTTTGTTAGGAGCGGGTTAGGGTTTTGTGGGGCTGGGTCTGTTGGGTAGGTCTTCTTGGGCCTGTTTGTTTTGGGCTATGTTGTATATTTGGGTACCGGGTGTACTAAATTATATATTTTTGGGCTCTCGGGTTAGACCTTAGGCGTTGGACTTTGGCCCATGTATTGTATTGTCCAACTTTTTGTTGGACTTCCCTTTCCCCTCTTTCTGTTTTTAATAAATTTTGCCTATAAAAAAAAAAAAAAAGTGGGGGTGCTAGGCAACGGTGCCGTGCGGCTGATCCAGTCAATCATCTCAGAAATCGACGGCCTGGATCTTGACCGAGCAATAGACAGTTCTTTGTTTCTCCCGAGTGCCACTTCTTACTTCTTCAGGGATTGAGTGCGGATTGCCCTAGATAAACCATAAAGCAGCACAAGATCAGTATTTCATTTTATTGATCACAAAATTTGGCAAATGGCATTCCACTTCATTTTCATCACAAGTCTATCAGTTCCCAATTTGCATAGTCAGTGTTTCTCTTTTCAGGTAGGATTGATAAATGAACCAAATTACCCGAGTTCGAGCTTGTGTTCGTTCTTTAAAAACTGGTTTTAATAGTATTAGTTTACCTCATAACAAATCAATTTGAACATTTTCTTAAAACTCATTAAGCTTTCAAATTTCGGTTGAACAAGTTACTACTCGACTCGCTCATCGTATAATGCGTATAAACTTATAGCCACTCGAGATCGGCTCAATTAAAGCTCGTTTAAATTTGTACATTTTTTTAAAAAAACTCATTAAATTCTCAAATCAAACTTAACGATCAACTGTCCGACTCGATTATCAACTCCAATTCCAAGCAAACAGGCGCCTTCTGAACTGGAAATTTCTTGAACCAACCAACACCTTTAAAATTCAGCAGTATAGGAAAGGATAATCTAAATTTATTACCTCCAAACAAGTTTATCCAACCAAAAGGATCAATATTTTATTTTTGCACCCAGTCTCGATAGCCTCGAAACAAAAAGGAAATTAGTTGAGATGCACGCCAACTCACCTGAACATCTCTGATTGTAACAAAAAACAAAAACAAAACATTGATCTCAACAGGAACTAGCTGAATAGTACAGCATCCCTGGTCGGATAAAAAAAAGTACAAAATATCTCTGGGCCTCTGGCCGAAACCGGCCTTGGCCTACTTGATTGTTGACCTGAATATAATGAATCAATACTCCAAAATCTGGAAGCGGGACTGCTGTGAGCAAACACAATAGTATGCAACTGTGCCTCATCTCACCGATGTGTACCACAGTCCTACAGGGGACCCCAAATTGCCAATTCCAGGGAAAGTATTTCATGAGATGGTAACAATATGTGGCGCACTAAAGTGGGGTCACCAATTCATTTATGCTTGGCTTTGCATGTTTTGAGTCAAGTCTGGGATAGCTCAGTATTGTGCGGGCAGACGACTCAATCTCGAGTCCCACCTCAAACACATCCAGGGCCAACGTGAATGAGGTTTCATTCCGTTAAAGTTCTTATTTTTTAAATGTTTATTTCTCATTTTACGAAATATGTCATTCTCTCATAATTGACATCACCGTCAATTCTCAAAATAAATTTCCGATAAGTACTTTGCGGAATGGGCCTGAATTTGTGACCCCATCAACGGGCCACTTCATATATACCCTCTGATAAGTACTTTGCGGAATGGGCCTGAATTTGTGACCCCATCAACGGGCCACTTCATATATACCCTCTAACAAATTCCTTTCGTCTCCATGCGGAATGCCTGATTCGTTCGGGTTGCTTTCAGCGCTCTTGAAAAAGACGTCAGTTTGCTCTTTACTTTTTTTTTTTTTTGATCCGCAAAGCTTGCTCTTTACTTGAGCGCATACCGGGGAGTTGCCCCCTTTCCCTTTCCCACGCTATAGTAGGAGCATCATTATTAAAGGTGGTTTGGGCTAGTTTTCGCCCATCTCAACTCGCAATTTTTCAGCCGGTCCGGTCAAAAAGTAGGTTATCAATGCCTGTAATAGAGAATTCATAATAAATTACTTTCTTACTACTTGATCTAAAGAATCAAAGCCTTAATAATTGTGCAGAGAACAAACCAATAAATCAACCAAACTCGCCATAAGACTTTCCCATAGTGAAAAGAATATGAGTACATACACTTATCTACGTGTACATACACCTATCTACGTGTACATACACCGTGTAGATATGCATTTTAGACCCGTCTCAGAATCTACAAATATGATCTGAGCCGCTCATTTTGTTCAAAAATTTGCTTGGGGTTCTTGTAAAAAATCAACTATTTTGAAAATCAAGAAAAACGTTTACTAAGGTCCCGTTCGGCTACATAAGCCAATTGGCTTTTTTTTTATTCTTATTCAATTTTTTTCGTATTTGTTAGTTTTTTGTCAAATTTTTTGGGGATTATTGCATCGTCAAGTTGAAAGGAATCTAAAAAGTAAAAAATTATAATCGAAATCCAATTTTTTTAAATAAAGACAAAAAAATTGGCTTATTGACTTATTTTTGTCTTTATTCAAAAAAATTAAGTTTCGATCGTAATTTTTTACTTTTTAGATTCCGTTTGTCATGACGATGCAATAATCCCTAAAAAATTGATGAAAAACTAACAAATACAGAGGACAATTTTTTTTTTGAATAAGGACAAAAAAAGAAGAAGCTAGTTAGCTTATTTAGCCTAACAGGGTCTAAACATCGACTTTGCTTCAGAATAAATGCTTGGATTCTGAAGTAAAGTCGGATATTTTGTAAACGCCTTTATAGATATCCAAATAACTTTGGTTTTTTACAAGGACCCTAAACAAAGAAGTATTTTGTTCGAACAAAATGAGCGGTTCAAATCATTTTTTTTTAGAATTCGAGATGGGTCCGAATACGTATGTTCGTGGATATATGCATGTAGCTATAGCGCAGCTGTTTCGCCTCGTGACATGTCGCTCCAATGAAATGCTAAACTAAAATCGTCAGTTTCTCACTCTTCCCAAGCCAAAACAAAGCACAGATACTCTGAGAGAGAGAGAGAGAGAGAGAGAGTTTTTGTGCATTTCATTCATGCCAACACGAACTACTCATCTTCCACCCTCCACTTCCTCTTCCTCTTCCTCTTCCACTCGCTGAGCCAACAAAAAAATGGGCCGCAACTCGGCGAGCCCCGACCGCCTCTCCTCCGGCGAAGAGGACGGCGTCAATGCCGCCGCCGCTGCCAATTCCACCACCGGCCTAGGTTTCCGCTCGATCCGCGACCGTATTCGCTTCAAACGAAACCCTAACCCGACCACAGCAACAACGACAAGTCCGGTTAACAACAACAACAACACCAAGGATCGAACCGGTAAAACGACGTCGGATCGGCGCAGATCCCACCACCACGGCCGCCCCGCCCCGAGCGCTCGCAAGTTCCCGTTGTTTCCGTTCAGGGGGAGGTCGTTGTTCTACTTCAGCGTGTTCCTCGCGGTATTCTTATTCGCGCTGGCGTCGATGGTGCTGCAGAGCTCGATCGCGTCGGCCGTGTTCCGTATGGGGGGTGGTAGTGAGAGGAGGGGGAGGATGGTGAGGGAGGGCTTGAAGTTCGGGAGCTCGTTGAGGTTCGTGCCCTCGGCGACGGTTGGCCCGCGGTGGCGGGGTTCCGTCGAGCTGGATCGGTTGCGGCGGAGTGGGCCTAGAATTGGTATCCGGCCGCCCAGACTTGCTCTTGTGAGTAGGAAATTTTTTGAAGGTTTTCTTTTTTCTCTGTAATAGTGAAGATAACATTAATGTTCGGGAGTACTTGAGTATATATAGTGATCAAATTAAAAACAGCTTATGAAGTTTTTTTGTTTGGAGTTGTCGGACCTGTTCTATCATCTCCCCTAAAACCAATCGGTGTTAGGGAGGGTTTCAATTAAGTCTTTTATGGCAATTCGACATTGCACCCGCAAGTCTGTTTTTGGAGGGTGGCATTGTGTAACCAAATCCACGGGGCACTTCCCTCAAGATGACGCTCACGTGACTCGAACCCATGACTTTGTGGTAGGTTAACTAGATGCTGATTTTTGCCGGATATTAGCCTATTAGCTGTAGGTAGTGCTTGGACAGTATGCCGTAATCTAAGTGCTGTATGGTAGTTGTTCGAAGCTGAATTTTGAGATGCATAGAGTCGATATTAGGGTCAGATGACTGTGAAGCTGACTTTTGAGATGCATAGAGTTGGATATTAGGGTTTGAGGAAACCCATAAGAATACCTATGTTATGACTACCGCTCTTATCCAGAAAACTATCTGGACATTATAATGGTTGGTTTGTTGTCCCTTGTGGAGTTCCTTGTTTTTACTGTTGTCTCTATTGTTCTTATTACCCGTATAAATTACAATAAACTTCTGTAGTACCATCTTATTACCCAAGTGCTCAATTCTGGAGGGCTTTTATTTTCTATGTACCTTTGCATATATGCGTTGACCTCTTATTTTTTCTGGCACTGAGTGGTCTTGAAATAAACCTAATACAGAGTATGAATAATGCTTTTGTTTATTGAAGTGTTTAAACTTTGTCTTCTGAATAATGCTTTTGTTTTGATGAAATGTTAGGTCTTAGGAAACATGAAAAATGATCCAGTGTCATTGATGCTGTATACTGTGGTGAAGAGTTTACAGGAACTCGGCTATTTGTTTAAGGTAATTTTCTGTGAAGCTTTTATACTTCTTTGCTTGTTCAAGGAGATTATGTTGTTTGATTTCTCTATTGATTTGGTCAGAGTAGCCGTCTTCTTTGTAATGAAATGACTTCATTCTTGTGAAGAATGCTTGTGCCACTCTTATTCAAATAAACCTGGTTCTGTAGGTTGCTGTTTTATATGCATAACCCTTTTGAAGTCAAGTACTTCTTCCTTCTTCTTTCTGTGAAGTGGGAACATACCCTGTGTAATGCCACACTGGACCCTCCACTGTAATGTACACTCGGGGCCACAAACGGACCCGCATATGCACCAGGTGGGATGTAGTGTTTTGCCAGCAAGTGCTGAACAGAGGCGTTTCAGAAATACGGTTGATCCCCGCAACTACCTTAAAATGACCCTAAACCTGCCAGGCTTTGCTGGCGATTAAGGCGGGTAATGCAGATAAAGGGATGAGTGCTTTCGAGCTTTGCTTTTCCCTCACTCAGAATGGCTACTGGACAAGACTGGCATTGCCCGTGCCTAAGAAGCATGGATACGGATACGGATACGGGATACGGACACGATACGATACGGATACGTGAATTTTCCAAAAAGAAAGATACGATACGTTGAATATAAAAGTAAATAAAAAATATATTATATAAGTTCACCATTTCACATGCCAGGAGAGATATATTTACATCTAGTTATATATAACTGTATCTATATAGTTATATATATACATACACACAACGAGAGAGAGGTTGTCGAGAGAGATGAGAGATGAGAGATGAAAGAGAGGATATCCTCTGTGTGTTTCTAGTGTCGATTGGTGGGGGAAAATGAAAAATATAGTTCTAATTGCAATTCTAACCCATATATTTTAAGTAATAACATATTTACCCTCGCGCGTATCCAAAACGTATCCAAGCGTATCTAACACGTATCCCCGCATATTCGAAACGTATCGGGATACCAAAAAATAATTCTAAATGCAAGATACTTTAAAAAAACGTATCGGATACGTATCCGGAGAGTGTCCGAGAGTATCGGTATCCGATACGGATACGATGCGTGATACGGAGGCCAAAATAGAGTATCCGTGCTTCATAGGCCCTCGCTAAAACTGGCTATTTATATAGCTGCTATTCATCATCTTAACCATCTTCGCTTGCTAGATTTATTTCCTGTCTAGCCCTCCTGTTTGAGATCATCTTCAGCTTATGCTTGTTCAAATTCCAAAGTACTTATTGAAAGCTAATTCTTTTGTGGATCCTTGCATTGGTTATAAGTAGTTAGATATAGTTAATTCTTTTAAGCCTGCGGAGTTATGTGAATCAAACCTGTAGTACTTAATCGCACGTATTAATTATTATAATGCTTGGTTGACAGATTTATGCAGTAGATGATGGGAAAGCGCATTCTGTGTGGGAGAAAATAGGAGGTCAAATCTTTATCCTAAGTCCGGAGAGATATCACCGAATTGATTGGTTAACGTACGTGTGCTATTTGGTTTTCTTGGAACATTTATGTTTTGTCGGCAACTCTTTTGGCTGTCTGTTACTTTTTTTTATCTTATTTGGTACAGATAGCTCACATTTTGGTTTTTTCGCAGCTTTGAAGGTGTTATAGTGGATTCTCTTGAAGCAAGAGCTGCCATTTCAAGGTAGGGTTATATCTCATCGAAACACTGTTGATGTAACAGCATTTTAATAGACCTTGTTAAGTCCTTCGGAAACTCTTCAAAGATTCCAAACATGCAACACATATTCCTCAATAATACATTTCTATGGGTAAAGCTAGAATATGAGGGGACAACAAGTCAATGATGGAACTTAAAACTAATTTCACTGTTGGTATTTTATGCTACTTAAAAACCTCTCTTACTGAACGTATGCATTGGAGTGATGAAGCCATGGTAAAGATATATGGCACGGTCGCTCATGTTAAATGGATTGGCTGGTGGATAGAGGTCTGACATCACTAAATGAGGCAAATTAATGAGTTCCAGGATTTCACTTGAGTGGTTACTTACTACAAACCTTATTTTCGCTTTCTTCAGTTTGATATGCCATAAGTAGTGAGTTTTATATGCAGCCTTATGCAGGAGCCCTTTTGTTCGGTACCACTTGTATGGGCAATTCAGGAAGATACACTCGCTAATCGCCTTCCCGCGTATGAGGACATTAGCTGGGAACATCTTATTTCTTCCTGGAGAAGTGCTTTTAGCCGTGCTGATGTTATTGTTTTTCCAGATTTTTCTCTCCCGGTAAATTGTCATTCCATCATCCGTGTTTTGTTAACTGCCAATGTACAATCCTTCTGGCATTTCGTTAGACATGTCCTTTCATTGTCTCAGTTGTTATTCCTTCCTGTATCAGATGTTATATAGTGTGCTTGACACTGGAAACTTCTTTGTGATTCCTGGATCACCAATAGATGTGTGGGCTGCTGAAGGCTACAGTAAAAGCCACTCCAAAATGCAGTTAAGGAAGGACAATGGGTTCAATAAAGATGATATGCTGGTTCTAATAGTTGGGAGTTCTTTCTTCTACAATGAGCTATCTTGGGAGTATGCGGTTGCAATGCATGACATAGGACCTCTGCTACTCAAATATGCAAGGGGCAAAGACTCCAAGGGGGCATTTAAATTTCTGTTCTTGGGTGGAAACTCCACCGACGGATACACTGATGCTTTACAGGTAGAGAACTTTCGATTGTTCTATTGTTGGTTTCCTTGTCTATTGTCTCTTCCAAGCGGGTTCATGGCTCGCTCTAGGTTTCTCAATAGTTTGGCATGCTTTGTTCAATTTTCACCGGACCGTAGTACGAAGACATGTCGTCCAGCTTCTTCCATCACATGCACTCTCCTTTTCTTCTGTCATGTATCATAGTTATTTCTCCATCTCCTGTCTTCTCTCTTTGCTTTCTCCATGTCTTCTTTATACCCTTTGCTTCTTCACTCTGTGTTCATTTTCTTCTGTATACTTCTTGTGTTTGAATTCTACATTGTAGCGTCACATATTTACTCACCAAAATCAGCATAACAGCTCATTGTATGTTTAAATGAAGTCTTATTAGAGGCCATGCTACATCTAGAAAGGAACAATAGAGTTTTTCAAGGCATTCATCAACCTTTTCCCACTGTTTTATATAATATGTGTTTCAATATACATATTAGGACCTCCTAACTTCTATCTGTATAGCAATTTAACACCATGCTTTGTAGCCGTTGGTGAATCCTCCCTCGGGTTTTTGCCTCATTATGCCTTCTTGATTCTTCTAAGATTGTTTTCCTTAGTCAAATTCTCATTTATCCAAAAAAAAAAAAAAAAAGAGCTGGGGTAAATTTCGTTCACTGCAGGTCTCACAAAGTATTCTTAGCCTCTTAAGTAGTTTGTGTTTTCTTTCATTGTCAAATGCAGTATTTGACTTTTAATAGAGTTGCTTTTAATTATTCAATTAGCACAAGGTTATGAGTTAGCACATGCAACTTTTATGTCCCTCTTTGTTTTGGGATATCTCTATTGGTGGTCATAAACTGAGTTCTTGTGTCTCTCATTTGCCCCTTCATCTGGTGAATGGTGCGCATATCTAAGGATTGGTTCTAGAACTTTCTTCTTTATGTGTATTTAATTTCATTGCTACTTGGTCTAAAGTTAATATGAAATCCTTTGTCCTACATATCAAGCCCTTCAGTCTTTACCTTGAAAAACAAAGTTTATTTCCCTATATGTTAGAAGTTTTAATTAATCCATGTTATCTCTTCTGTTTTTTGGTGTGTAGGAAATTGCTACTCATTTGGGATTCCATCATGGTTCAGTAAGGCACTATGGGATGAATGGTGATGTAAATGGTTTGCTACTAATGGCTGATATTGTTCTATATGGTTCCTCCCAAGATGTACAGGGTTTTCCTCCATTACTTACACGAGCCATGTCATTTGGAATTCCCGTGATTGCACCTGACTACCCTGTTATTAAAAAATATGTGAGTTCAGTCGGCTATTATTACAGTGTCTCCTTTTTAGCAGAACTATGTACGGTGTTTGCCCTGTCTTCTTCAACTTTATATGATGTACACCAAATTTTCAGGTTGTTGATGGAGTTCATGGGATGATTTATCCGAAACATCAGCCTGATGCGTTGATGAGAGCTTTCTCGCTTTTGATATCGAAAGGAAAACTCTCTAAATTTGCTCATTCTGTGGCTTCTTCTGGAAGGCTGTTGGCTAAGAACATGCAGGCATCAGATTGTGTTACTGGTTATGCAAAACTTTTGGAGAATGTCCTCACTTTCCCATCAGGTGCCCAGCTGCCAGGTCAGATTTCAAAGCTCAAACAAGGTACATGGGAATGGAATTTGTTCAGGATGGAAATGGAACAGGGAATTATGGATCAGAAGGGCTCTTACATGAGAAATTCTAGCATTGTCTATGCCCTCGAGGAACAGTTGACCAATCACTTCGATTTAGGGGATGGCAATCAGAGTGAGCCTGAGATACTGGCACAGGACATTCCTACAGACCTAGATTGGGATATCTTAATGGAGATAGAAAATTCTGAGGAGATGGAAAGCCTTGAAATGGATGAGGTAGGTCTTTCTTTTCCAAATAGGGGTCATGCCTGTTTATTTCATACGTTTCTTGCTGTTACCTATTTGGGTGACAAATGGAGTGGTGGTTTGTTTGTTGTAGATTGAAGGAAGAATGGAGAAAGATTCAGGTGTGTGGGATGAGATATATCGCAACGCTCGAAAAGCTGAAAAACTTAAGTCTGAAGGACATGAAAGAGATGAAGGAGAGCTGGAAAGAACTGGCCAGGCGTTGTGTATATATGAAATATACGATGGAGCTGGGGCGTGGCCCTTTCTCCATCACGGTTCTTTGTACCGTGGGTTAAGTCTTGTGAGTTTTCGGATTCGACCTCTTCATTGATTTCCCTTGCTTTCAATGATATTTGTTAGCTTGTTTTATTGGGCTAGAGCAGTACAATTTGAGGCCACCAGTTCCGTGCTTGAGATTTTGTTCTTTCGCTGTCTGCACTCAATACTTTCGCTTATTGTATAAGTGTGCACTTCGTTACACAACTTACAATGTGGAAAAACTTGTTTTAAGTCGGTGATACCACCTGGTTTGTGCACTGGCCTGCCGATGCTTTTTTGTTTTGAATGAAGGATCCAAACTTCTTTATTGCTTCTTTGGGCTCATTTGATTGTTTAGCATCTGTCACTGATTTCTTTAATGGTTATAAATCATCTCTTACCTAGTTTGGAATCTGTATCCTTTTCATTGATACTTAACTTAGGAAAGACAGCTTCATCATTTTGTTCCTTGTTACGTATATGTTATGTTGCTTCTGATCTTGCTACATTATGTCAGTCCACAAGTGCACGAAGAACGAGATCAGACGATGTGGATGCAGTTGGACGGCTTCCCTTGTTGAAGGAATCATACTATAGGGATATTCTTTGCGAGATTGGAGGCATGTTCGCTGTTGCTAACAGTGTTGACAACATTCATAAGCGGTCATGGATTGGATTTCAGTCATGGCGTGCTGGTGGCAGGAAGGTATGTCTTATACTCTTATGGTGGTGGCTCACTAGTTGCTCTTCTATTCTAGCTATTAATTTTGGTGGTGTTATTCATTCTTCAATTTGCTAAATATGACATACTGATCTATTTTTTTCCTTCCATTTTTGCTATCTCAAAACAGGTATCACTGTCTACTAGAGCGGAACAGGTTTTGGAAGAAAAAATAAAAGAGGATACCAAAGGAGATGTAATTTACTTCTGGGCGCACTTTGGCATGGATAGTGGACTTTCAGGAAGTAATGATGCACTTACTTTTTGGTCCATGTGTGACATCCTAAATGGAGGGAACTGCCGGTATGTTTCTGTAAATTTGACGATGATCTGTGGGTGCAAGTCATTTTAGCCTATTCTCCTGATCTGTGAGTGTGTGTGTTTGTTGGTTTATTAGATTTAAGTTTTTTTTTTTTTGGTTTTCTTTTGTGCTCTCTCTTTGTATCTGGAGGATCACCCTGCATGCAGCGTTGTGCACCTGTGTACTTTTTAACGGGCCAAACTGTAATTTGAAGTGATGGTGGCTACCAGAAGAATCTTAGGTTCTCATTATTGCTTTTCTCCTTCATATTCCTCACATGCTAAGTACTACTTGTGGACTGACCTTTTAGTTAAGGTCAGACCCACTGCAAAACGTTTCGGCTTGCAAAAGGTCCTGGAGAGTTGTTAGGTAGGCAGCCATCCTTGCGTCTTTTAGAGGCTTCTGCAGCTTTAACGTAGTCTATTGTTCAAATCACCAAAGAAGACACCTCTAGTAATTCTTGATTAAAAAAATTGAAGTCTTTGAATTACTTGGTGAATTTAGTTGGTTTCCACAGTTGATGTAATTGCGTACAGGAACTGGATTTTGTCTGGTACTAGCTTGATTTTACTGAATAAGACACAAAGGTTCAAGACTTCAAACCAAATTCCCAGTGTGCTGCTGATCTGATTGCGATTCTAGTTTCAGCTTAAAATGTGTTAATTATTTCTTTTCTTCCCAGAAATAGGTAATTCTCTTTGAAATATGATCTTTGGGTAGAGACAGGAAGACGGTTTTCACATTCTAGGCAACATCATACTAACAAGCATGGTTATAGGTCCTGTTTTATGACGTCCCAAATCTATAAATTTGCTCTCTTTTTTTTCCATTTCCTTTAAGCAGATAGCCATGATTGAAGCACAAAAGAAGGGCATGAATTTAGATTTCTACTTTGTATTGGCAAGAGATCTTGAAAAAGTATCTCAACATATCAATTGTTAGACGGCTGTTTTCTCTTCATTTCCTTTTTGCTCCTCTGATATTCTTTCTCCTCGAACGCCTGCAGAACTGCCTTTGAAGATGCCTTCCGCAGGATGTATGCCTTGCCATCCCACATTGGGGCTCTTCCTCCCATGCCTGAAGATGGTGGTCACTGGTCTGCTCTGCATAGCTGGGTGATGCCAACCCCTTCCTTTCTAGAGTTCATAATGTTTTCCAGGTATCAGTCCGGTAAAAACACTGCTTCAAACAGCATTAAATTAAGTCCTTAGCTGAATACTGATTTTTATTTGCTTGAAAAATTGAGCAGGATGTTTGCTGATTCTCTCAATAGCTTGCACACCAATTCAAGTGAAATCACAACTTGCTTGTTGGGTTCCTCAAGCCTTGAGGTAAGTCTTAGGCCCTGTTTGACTGGCGGGATGAATATTGAGGAGCTATATTATCCAATTTCTAATATACCGCGTTTAGTTGGTTTGGATGTCCAATTATTGAATAAGCAAGAATAAAAAGGGATAATACACTTGAAAGACTTCCAAACGTGGGTTGGATGTGCGACCGACATGCTCATTATTGAATCCAAACGCAGAATAAATGACAGTACATTCTTAAGAAACTTTTTTGACCAAAAGTTACGCGCAAAATTAGTATACTTATTAATAGAGTTTCTAACTTATGCTTCTACAATAGAACCAAACATAGTTCCAACTTTTGAAAGGTTTGCATGATAGTCTTCTCTTTTGCGTCTCAGTTGTGAGAGAAGAAAGAAGGAAACGAAATGAAACAAAAGAAAAGTAGTTACAGCTATACATATATCATATATGTGTATAAACACATACCTATATTTATCGGTACACACTGCTTTTTTTTCTTTTCGTGAAACTAAAGCTTTAAGGAATCGAGTACTAAGAGGGGGGCAGTGTGATACATTGTTTTGCGAGAAACTTGAAACTTTGGTAAAAGTGAATTTTCCAGAAAATTGAGTGGGCACAGCACTTGTCCAAATGTAAATCCGCCATTTTATATTTTCCATTCACATGCTTTTAATCTTTTTATCAAACAGAAACAAACTTCGATCACTGTGCTGGAGGTTTCAGTGTTCATTTTTCATGACCTGTGCAGAAAAAGCATTGCTATTGCCGGATTTTGGAACTCCTAGTCAATGTATGGGCTTATCATAGTGCGCGTAAGATGGTTTACATTGACCCACACACGGGTTCACTACAAGAACAGCATCCAATTGAGCAACGAAAGGGATATATGTGGGCAAAGTACTTCACTTTTTCTTTATTGAAGAGTATGGATGAAGACCTTGCTGAAGCGGCTGATGACAACGACCACCCCAGTGAGACGTGGTTGTGGCCACTAACAGGGGAAGTATATTGGCAAGGCGTATATGAGAGAGAGAGGGAAGAGAGATATAGACTAAAGATGGACAAGAAGAGGAAAACTAAAGAGAAACTATTGGATAGGATGCAGTATGGATACAAGCAGAAGTCACTCGGAAGATAGGAAGCTTAAAAAGATTCTGAATTTTGAGCTTGAGAAGTAAGTAGAGCGAATGGGAACATTATTGACTCCTAACACAGAAACTAACCGATTTTCGGTTCTGGACTCCAAAAAAGGAAATACACATACACAGATAAAAGGAGAGCTCAAATTCTTTCTAACAACATTGAGATTTTTGACCGCTGGAAACTCTGATAGGTATTTGTCTCACTATTACTCAAGGAGTTACATGCTATACATACGGAGTGGAGAAATAACAGAGGCTAGCTCTTTAAAGCCGCCTTACTCTCGAGATTTCTCAAGCGGCTGTGACCAGATACGTACCACTGGCATCTTGAGAACATGATACCAGAAACTATTATAGATTCTTTTGTCGATGTATATATAGAGCCTAGGGGACAACAGTTGCAATTTTGGTTGGTATACGAAGTTGGTTAATGGTTAGTTGGTCTGGTCTTATTTTTGCTTGGCATTGCATATGGAACTTTGGCATTCATGTGACTCGTGTTTTTATGTTTAGAGCCCGTTTGATTGACTGGATACGAGCATCGGATTGAACTATATATCCAAGTGGCTATGTATCTGGTTTTTTTTAAAAAAAAATTACAGTTCAAACTAAATGTTCATTGGGGATATAATCATATAAAAAGCGGGGATAATCAATGTGATTAATTGGTGATCAAGGCTCCTAAAGAGACCACCAAATTAAGACAGATGGGAACAAAAGTACTGCTGGAGAACAACCCATTGATCTTATCTAGCCGGCAAGAGCTATCAAATATTTACCGAAAATTGAAAAAACAAGGGTGCTATATTTATGCCAAAAAAACATTTGTTGGTCGCAGGCAGTTTGTTTTCAAGGGGCTTTTGTGTCTTTTACGGGTTGGGCTCCCATCCAGTTAGCTAATGTCTAATTTTGTCTAGTATACAGTGGGGATCAATACAACTCAACCACATTGAGATCAATGGCTATATATAAGACCAACAAAACTCACGCACAAACTTATGTTTTCCTCCCGCCTACACTAGTATGTGTAGGCGAGATTGGGAACAAGGAGGTGCTTTCAAAAAATAAATTGGTGCTCCTAGAGCATGTTCACATGTCGCGCTTGATGAACTATCAGCCGGGCTATAACACCACATAGTTCCACATGGTTATGTGAGGTGCGCGAGTTAAGTATTGATCAACCTTGCATGATTGCATGCTAATTAGGAGGACTTTGGACCGCCACGTGCTCATTGGTATTATTGTTACTCCCTCCGTTCCACAAAAAAAATGTCCAAAATTATTACTCCCACGCGCCTCTCAATAATTTATCAATATATCAAATGTATAATGCTTTTTATGATTTAAATTTTTTAAAAATAAAATTAAGTGAGATTTATCAAATAAGATCTATATTGTCCTTAAAAAAAATATTATACATTACACTCAATTTTTTGAGAGGTGTCAATAGTGATTTTGAACATCATTTGTGGACGGAGCGAGTATTATAATTTTTTTTAGCCTTTTGGTAGCTACATAAAGTGAAGCATCCATTGGTGGGCAATTGATAAATGCTGTCCCAAAAAAAAAGTGGAAAGCGTATTGAAAAGCATATACACAAATTAGAATCTCCAGATCATCACTTCTAACCCAATCAAAGAATATCAAGTCATCCCCTTTTTTACTCCCCCCTTTAGTCTGTCACCCTTGTTTTTAAGGGACTCACCTTGTTCTTCAAGCATGCATACCTTACATGTGTGTGTGTGTGTGAGAGAGAGAGAGAGAGAGAGAGAGAGAGAGAGAGAGTTACTGTAAAAAGGAAGAAAGAAAAGGTACTGGGCATCCATAAACTAACGTACCTAGCTATGACACAAGGAATAAAGTGTTTGGTTAACAAGTACTGAGATTAGAATAACGGTGTGCTGTGATCTGTTAGCACACAATTTTTAAACTTGATTTTCTTTTCTTAATACTCTACTTTTTTAGATTCACTTACCGAGGTGCATGTTAATTGATTTTGTACTCAATACTTATGATTGTATATATTGCAAATTTAGTTCATCTAGCATGAATTTGCAGGGGCAATTGAGTAAAAACACTAGTAATTAATGGAGTACTAATTTATTTGATCGGCTTGTAATCACCAATTTACAGGTACTTTAAACTCTAAGATAAGATAAGATAATAAAGCATGCCTTGATTAATTTTTGGTATGTTGGTAACGCTAACTGAATACGGTGGTAACACTGACTGTCAGAGTGCTAGCTTGTTCGTTTTGGGTCTCAAAACCCCTGCACATTGTTCTTAATAAATTTTCTCTATCTCTCTCTACTCATTACTCTCAAAAACTTCCCTCAAAGCCCATACCGAGCAAGGTGAATTAAGTGATAATTTTTGCTTTTTAATTCTTGGTAGAATTTTTTTTAACGGCACATTAACGACACCCATAGAGGCAAATTTGTTTTGAATACAACGTTTATTTGAAATGCCTTCTCAGGTGGGGTGGGTCTCACATATGTATAGATTTCATCTCATGTGAGACAAACGTTACAAATAACGATTGTATCTAAATTTTTCTCAAGACGGAAAAAAATTAGCGTTACAAATAGCACTTGCATCTAAATCTGTCTCCACATGATTAAGTTCCTACCAAAATTAAAATATTATAAATCTGCACATTTCACGTGTACTTTCATGTGACTTTAAAATTGTAACCCTAATCGTAGATCTAATTAAGGTGTTTTTAGCATTGGAAACCAATTAAGCAAAATCTAGAGGAGAGAGAGACACTTCACGTGCGAAGATTCATGTGCATGGGATTCTTAGGTATTTGGTAAACCCAACCAAACACATCAGTAGTCATCCAGCTGATTTGGATCATGTGCAGTTGGATGGGCGTATGCAAGGCTCCACCTGGGTATCCTATGCAAAACCTAGAGAGAGAGAGAGAGAGAGAGAGAGAATAGTGAGAGAATTTGCGAAGAAAAAAGAGAAGGGATACGTAGACACAGTTTTTTTTTTTTTTTTTCCGAGGTCAAAAATGTCGGGGCTAGCTTACGCAAAAGTCAACTGATCTCTCTAAAAAATTCACAAGAAATTATATCTTGCAAGCAATTGACTTGATCCCAACAGGTGAATCCTAATCAATTGAGTGGGAAGCAAACCCACCAATTAACTGAACTTTTTTTTTTGTTAGTTTGAACGGTTAGAGAGAGAGAGAGAGAGAGAGAGAGATGCCACAGTTATAAGAGCATCTCCAACCTATCTCTATTCCTCTAAAATGAAGAATGAATGTGACACATTGAGAAAAGATTTTATAATTTATCCCATTTTTCCTTCATTTTTTATACTTTTTAGGAGAATTTTGGAAGAACTCATTGTCCTTTTTACAAATTCGTTCTCCAATTTTACTTTTGGTCCTTTATATTTAGAGGATCAAAATATTTTTAGAGGACCAAATCTCTAAAATGGACGATAAGTCCCTCTAAAATTTTCTTAAAAAGTATTAAAAAAAAGAAGAAAAAATGAGATAAATTACAAAATGTATCCTCAATGTGTCACATCCATCTTCTATATTGAAAAAATAAAGATGGATCGGAGATCCGCACGGGTGGCTCTCATAGAGTCGCTTGACAATAGTCTTCTTTTTTTCGAAAGTGGAGGGAGAAAGAGATTGAAGTGGGTAAGAAGTTTGTCAATGTCGGGTGGGGACGGATCACGTGGTGCCGAATACGATCTCAGCCGTCTAAACGTATTTTGAATAGTCCAGATCTGTTTGGATAATTTTTTAGTGTAAAATTATCAAAACATCCTTTAAGCCCAAAGCGAACTAGACCATCCAAAATACGTTTGAACGACTGAGATATGTGCTCGCCACCACGTGGCCTGTGCCAACCCAGCACTGAAAAATTTCTCGTGTTGGAGAGAGAATAGCCCGAAACTTGTCTTGAAAACTGTAACAAAAAATTTCTCCATTCAGTGGACATTCTGCACATTTTCCAAAGTCTCAATTATGGAATCCTACAAGTGCTCAAACGATTTCTTCTCGAAAAGAGAAAAAACTTTTACATGTAAAATTCATACACAAATAGTTATGGGCTTTACATATAATCACTCAAAATACTCCGTGCGCGCGCGTATTTTCAATTTTTGCATCGCACTCATGCTCTCAAATTTTGCTCTTATGAATTTAAGTAAGCTGTAATGTATTTCAAAGACGCTTTCATGTTTGCGCACACTTGCACTTCAGCACACGCACTCTAATTATATGACTTACGGCAGGTATACATACATGTCTACAACAGTTAGTTATAACTAGTGCTACTGTTCTCCTTTTTGCTGAAGTATTACTTCTTCCGTCAATGTTTAAATGTCTCTTATTGAAATCCGTGCATTTTTAAATTTCAAAAAAATATATTTTTATTTTTATTTTTTTACACCAAATTAAAGTACTCAAATGAAGTATTATATAAGTAGATAATATGTACATGCCCATCAATTGTGGTCGTACGTATCTATTTTTATGTCCATACAATATTATGATCAAAACAATTATTGTAACAAGAAACGTGGGATACACATGAGATCCAGCTTGCCAGATCTCAATATTTTGGTGATTTCGTAAATTCCTTATTTCATAAAAAAAAATAAGAAAAACAAATTAATTTTCACACTTCTGCTTTATTTTTAGCACTCTTTATTTTAGTTCTATTCATGTCAATTTACAAAATCATTCTTTTGTATGTATAAAACTGTAAACAAATGAGAGGGTAGAGATTTACCAAAAATGTTTGAAAGGGTAGAGTGTGGGTATAAAAAAAGAGAGTGAAATTTAGTTTTGAGAATTACACAAGTTCGCATAAATATTTCTTCCAATAACTTTTCATTTCCCTAATTTTAAAATACTTCATTCGGGAATCTTGGAACACTGTCACGTACATATATAGTGTCAACTTGAACGGCGTCAACTCACACCCTTAACACCATTTGGGCCCTTGCGGCATATGATTGGTAGAGTATGGAGTCGCCTCTTTGTAGGTTTGCAATTCTCCAGCATGATGTGCTTAAAGTCCTTTTAATTTTTGTAATTTATTTTAAAAATTATTAAAAATCTTTTTGGCAGTGAAAAAAAAAAACTCACGTCCTTAACACACGACAAATTCATGTGGAGCGAATTTAGAATTAAGTATACGAGTCTCGAATGATCATGGACTAGTTGGAAAATTTTAGGATACTATGGGGCGGTACCTACTGAATCATGATCACTATGACTCTTATTTTCTCCAATAGTTAATGCACTTGAACCTTAAGTCAACTTTTAAGTGGAGTACTAGAGGAAGATAATCTATTACCACAAATGTCATGTGGTTATTAATTTAATTATTTGATGCGGTTATTATATATCCGGCAAGTTTCACAAGAAAATATATAATATAAATAAGTTCAATTAATATATAGCACGTTACCACCTGAATTCATGACTGATTTAAGTAATTATTCATTGAAAAAGATAACATATATAATTAATGATGAGGTTGAAAAGAAAATGGTAATGGCAATAAACTATGGTTTCACCATTCGCACTAAACATTTTCCCTGAAAACTCATAAATAAAACGATTTGACTATCTCCATTTTGGGTAGGGAAATTAATTCAATTAATTGTGATCAGGATCAGTTGGCGGAGGAAAAAAAATGGATGGCTATCAAGAATCACAAACATCAATTTTTCACATTAAACCGAGAGGGGGTGCAGAGTACCGTGCTGTGCACCATCCGAGTCGTCCGTCGGCAACCCAATGTTTCAGATTTCATCTCAGCAATGAACAGCTCGGATGCTACATGTTGAAGATGAGATCTGGATTGTTAGATTGCCAAACGAACGGCTCGGATGATACACAGTGCACCTCCTGCACAACACCCCTTTCCGTTCACAAGGGCCGTAAAACTCATAAAGATGTGTCAATTTGGGAAATTAAGTTAATCTGCCTATGACAATAGCGGCTAAAATGGTAGATAGGGGTTAACATTAATATTTTAGCGTAATGATATTTGCACCTTTATGCATTCTATAGCGATAGGACTAAAATGGTAGATAAGCCTTAACGTTAATATTTTATCGTAATGATATATACTTGCACCTTTATGCATTATACCGATAATCTCTAATTCTTGCGACGAAGTAGAGATCTATTAGAGCATCTCAAACCACATCCTCTATCTTTCAAATAAAGGGGTCAACTTGCTTCGATCAAATTCTAAGATGAGTCTTAAAAATAGAGACTTGATTTTAAAAATACAGTTGTGTCTTTCTCCAGTTGAATTAGATGCACACAGTAAATTATAATCCTTTATATCATTTCCCACTCTTTAAAAAAAAATTCCTCGCATGACATACAACGCATCGAGTTTATCCTCAAAGAAAATTTCACATGAGAAGCAAATAAAAAGGTTAAGGGCAAGATGGACATTAAAGGGTCGGTTTTGGTATTCAAATCGTTTAGATCTCTCTAGAGCCCAAAGGAGATGTGGGAGTATTCGCACGAAAAATTTGATATTTTGGGGTGTAGTGGGAGATTCATATGGAAAAATTATTGGAGTTATTTTCTAGACCCGGGGGCGTGCTGTGCGGAGATTCATATGGAAAAATTATTGGTGTTATTTTCTAGACCCTGGGAGCGTGCTGTGCGGCTGGTGCACAATATGGTGTTGCGCATCATTCGAGTCATCCGTTCGGCAATCTAATGATCTAGATTTTATCTCGGCAATGAATAACTCGAATCTGCACGGTGTCGAAATGAGATCTGGATGGTTTGATTGCCGAACAGACGGCTCGGATGGTGCACAACACCACCATCCCTGTTTTTTCTATTTTCTCTCTCTTGTAATATTTTGTTATTATTAATGAAATCTTACATTACATTCTTCGCCATTCAAAAAAAGAAAAGAGTTTAATATATCAATATTGGAGAGCTTAAATTATATACACCGCTAGTATAAAAAGTGTTTCTTCTAAATCAATTAGACTGCATCGTATCGTTAAAATAGTGGTAACAATTAGTAGCACATGGTGACATGCGCAAGCTAATTATAATTCAGAGTAAACTTTTATTTACACCAACGATTTAAATAATTTTAATCTCTTGGATTAATTTGATTACATAACCCTGGTGGGGCCGTTCCCAAATTGCGATGGGTTTGCCAACTCATAAAAGGAATACGACTTCGGATCGGTATTGTACAGTGGTGTGCGCAGTACCGTGCTGCGAACCTCCGAACCACCGGATCGTGCATTCGACAGCGTTGATCTCATCTCGACAATCAACAATCGAGAACTGTTCATTGCCGAAATGAGATCCGAACACACAATTCAACGACTCAAAAGTGCATAACATAATGCTTCGCACACCACACCATGCCAAATTAAAAGGGAATAGTAGTATAGATCACAAACATAACCACGAGAATAAAGATAGCAACCAGATCGACCCCCCCTCTCTCTCTCTACTCTCTCTCTATAATTACCTTCTATTGCACGCCAACCTCCATCTCTCTCTCTCTCTCTCCTATATATACACACTCACACCGAATCGATTCCCACCCCTCCTCAACTTCGCTCCAAAAAATTCTCCCGCTACGATGTCCACAGATCCAGAACTCCCCCGAGCCTCACCGCCGCCCACGCCGCCTCCAATCCAAACAAAACCCTCTCAGACTGCCGACGTCGCCGCAATTCAGCCGCCGGAGAACGACGACGAAGAAGAATGCAAGACGCCGACGGCGCCGGAGAACAGGATCCCGGAGCCCCTGACCTGCCCGCCTGCGCCAAGGAAGCCGAGGAAGGAGGAGTTTTCTTGCAAGCGGAGGAGGAAGTACGATCTCGAATTCTTTGAGGCCGTGAATCGCGAAGAGGTCGAGTCGTTGTTTGGGGCGAGTTACGAGTCGCTCGGATTTATTTCTTCTCTTATACGCAAGAGAAAAATTAGCTGAGGCGTGAGTAAGTTGATCCGGACGCCTAAATTATACAAATATACATAATATATAAATGCCACTTTGATTACTAGATTTATATTGTTATTGATTAGTTGATCAGGTTAATTCAGAGAATTTCGGATCTGAATATATACTTTGTCTAGCTGGAATTGATCCAGATTTTATTGAATTGGAAGTCAATTTAACTTAGTTTGTTTCTTTTAATTTTTTCACTTCAATTTTGTTTGTATGTTAAATTTTCTTTCCTAAAACTGACATTATGTGATGTACTGTTTCTGTTTTTAGAAATTCATTTCTTTTTTTCTGATCAGGTTCTGATCACGGGAGATATTGATTCCAGTTTCCTGTACTTCAATTAATGAAATGAATTCCAAGTATTCCAAACAAATGGTGAAAGATATTAATTCCATGTAGCATTTTCGTTTCTTGATAGATGCTTTTTCAGAGATCGATCATGGTGAATGACATTCGATCACAAGCTAACAAATATATGGAGAGAGAGAGAGAGAGAGAGAGAGAGAGAGAGAGAGAGAGAGAGAAGGAAGGGTGGGGTGGTTGGTTGGTTGTTGCTAGCTTTTGGTTGAAGGAAGAAGGTTGTGAGATTTTGATGGTTGCTTTTGCATACTTTCTTTCTTTATGTTTGGTTAAGATTGGGTAATCAAATATTGATGTTTAGTTTGACAATGACCTATGCTCACTGATAAACTTGGCAAACTTGGCTTTGGGATCCATTTGCAGGACTATCTTAGTACTACTATTTTTTCTTTTAATGCCCCGGTGTTAGGATTAATTTATGGGCATCTCGAACAATTCTGAAACTTTAAATTAGTGATAAGCCAAACCTTCATCATTCGGTACTTAAAATCTTTTCAGAAATGTATTATATAGTGATTTAATATATATTTGTATTTGTATATATTGATATAAACAAAATCAGGCAACGTGACATGCAATGTAATGGAGTATATCTAACGCTCAGTTTGGATGACCAGAATCTTTAGTAGAAATATGAATGTGATTACTAGGAATCAAATTTCTAAGAATTTTATTGAGTGGTAATAGGAATATGATTAGTAGGAATGAAATTCCTAGGAAGACAATACATAAAGTAATTTTGTTCCAGTGTTTTAGATTAATTGAGTAATCTTATGTAGGAATCAATTTTTTTGGAAATTATCAAAGTCAATATTTCAATTTTTTTATTGATTGAGCTAGGAATCTAAGATTTCCATGGGATAATGGAGGAATCTGATTAATTCCCACTCTATCTGGAATGTGATTCCCGATCGAAAGTGTCGTCGTTAGAAATCACAATCATATTCCTATCTCTTCCAAACATGGGAATTCTGAGAGTCTGGCATCACATTCCTATTTCTGGTGTAACATTCCATTTCTTTTCAAGATTCCTGCCATCCAAACCGAGCCAATATGAAGATGGTTTATCTTGTCTGCATCTTAGAGGAATCTAATAATACCATATGCATTATCTTATTCTCCAAATCTTTGGCAATCCCAATATTAGTTCCCATTCTTTGCTTGCTCTGAATTAAATATTAGTCCTGTTCAAAAAAAATTAAATATTAGTCTATAATTTTAAATGTGGTATAAAAATATTGTCTCACATCGTGCAAGTCAATGCTAGCTCCATAACATAGAATATAATTAATAATAATCCAATAAATACGAAGATTTACTCCATAACACATCACATGGCCTTCCCACCAATTTAACCACAGTACTCCATGCCCCATTTTGACGGAAAACATAAATTTTTAGCATCCTTCTTTGATTCTTTGATTTTTATTAAGAAACTTGACAAGGCGTACATCAAGTTGAGGGAAGAAAAATTCAACAAAAAATTAGATGAAAACATATGTTGGGACCAAGCCCAAAACACCCTGGCCTATTGGCCTCAAGATGTCTACATTTAAACAATATAGCTCAAACCCAAGGCCAAAAGTCTCGGGGGATAGTTGTTAGTGGTTAAAAAGGGGTGGAATCAAATACATTTTTCATGAAGACTCAAACTTAAAACCTTTACCTTAGAAGGAAAAGTAACGAACCAACAACACTAAGGTGTGGTTTTTAGCTACCTTTTACGATGCTAATTAATCAAAATTTTAATTGGTGGTTAAATTAAACAAATAATGTTGTAAAAAAAAAAAAAGTCATCTATAGGAGCCTGCAGTTACCTTTTATGCCAAAGTAAAACATTGATTACTTAATTAAAGAGTAAGCTTTAAAGTTACGTTTACTTAGCTGGTTCTTACTTCTTCTTCTCCTTCTCCTTCACAAAGGTACAATAATGTTTAATTAATCATGATGAGCTAGTTATCTAACTCTAAGTTTCACATTGTCATGGAATCATAGAGGCTTTTGCAATTAAGCTTAAGTTATAAGCTTCTCCAAATATCTTACTAATTTTGAAGAGAGAGAGAGAGAGAGAGAGAGAGACAGAGAGAGAGAGAGAGTGTTTGCTTATAAAGACGTCAGAACTAAAGAAAGAATTGCTATGGAGAGAGAGAGAGAGAGAGAGAGAGAGAGAGGGGGGGGAGTGTTTGCTTATAAAGACGTCAGAACTAAAGAGAGAATTGCTATGGTCACGTGCTTGAGAAACACATTTACAAGGAAGGGGGAATTACATTTCAGAGGCCGGTGGGGCAATTATTTCCCAACTCATGGACACGTTTTTGGGTAATTACTCTAGGAATGAAAAGGAGAAAAAATAATTTCTAAGACATGAAAACAGAAAGCTAAATGACTAAGATACCCCCTCCCAAATCAGACGCAAAGCTCTGCTGCCGTGGAGGGCACAGCAGCCACACCCAGCATGTGGTTGTATTATTCTTACTTTGTGTTTTATTCTCTGACGCCCCATCCCGACCCCACAACCCCATTTCCACATTTAACCCCCTCTCTTTTTAGTTTGATTGTTTTTTTTTTCTTTTTCTTTTTATCTTTATTTTCTTTTCTTTCTTTTCTGTTTGAAATTTTTTTCTTTTTTTTTTCTTTATTTCCTTTTCTTTCTTTCCAGTTTAAATCTTCTTCTCTTTTTTTTGTTTTTTTCCTTTTCTCTCTTTCTATCCGACTGTTTTTTTCCTTTTTTTTCCTTTACAGATTAAAAAATATAGTTACAAAAATAAATATTTCAATTTTTAATCTGTTTGAACCGGTGCAAAGATATTATTTTTTTATCATTTCATCCTAAATGGTCGTAATAAATTTTTCACTCTAAAGCCTTTCAATATGCACCCTAAGAGAACTCTAAATTAAATAAGGAATCTTAAGGTGTTCGTTGAAAGGCCTTAAAGCAAAAAAATTACTACGACCATTTAGGATGAAATGGTCAGAAAAATAATATCTTTGTACCGGTTCAAACGGATTGAAATTTAAAACATTTTTTTATACCATTTATATATTAAAAATATATTTTAAAATTATGTATTTCAATTTTTTAGTTAAAAAATATAGTTGAAACACAAAGTCCTCTTTTTATAGCCTCCAGAAATAATATTTTTGGCACACGAATCAACACTCTAAGCATGAGATGTAAGTATTGCCTCTAATGAATCCAACTGTTTTTTTTTTTCTCCTTTTTTTCCTATATACATATTAAAAAATATAATTAAAAAATAAGTGTTTCAATTTTCAATCCGTTTGAGCCGGTGCAAAGATGTTATGAAAATAAGATGCACCTTGTATCAAGGTATCAAGATGTGTTAATTTAAGTTGTCCCATGTATGAATCTAAGTTGCCCCGTATATGAACCTAAATTATCCTCTAAGTTACCCTGTGTATGAATCTAAATTGCCCCATGTATGAATCTAAGTTGCCCCGTGTATGAACCTAAATTGCCCTCTAAGTTGCCCCGTGTATGAACCTAAGTTGCCTCGTGTATGAATCTAAATTGCTCCATGTATGAATCTAAGTTGCCCCGTGTATAAGCTTAAGTTGCCCTCTAAGTTGCCCCATGTATGAATTTAAATTGCCCTATGTATGAACCTAAGTTGCCATATGTATGAACCTAAATTGTCCTCTAAATTGCCCCGTGTATGAATCTAAATTGCCCAATGTATGAACCTAAGTTGCCCTCTAAGTTACCCCGTGTATGAACCTAAGTTGCCCTGTGTATGAATTTAAATTGCCCCGTGTATGAACCTAAGTTGCCCCTGATTCATGACAGAAGGGAGGGATATTTTTGTCTTCAATTCCATGTCTTGGGAATTATTGTTTTCCTTCCCATGATTGAGCAATTCCCAAAACATGGTCCATGAGTTAGGCATTTTTTGCCCCACTCTCCACTGAAATGCAATTCCCCCCTACAAGGAACTAAGTGGACAGGCTAGCACAGCTGGCTTTCTCACCCTCCCCCATAATGGTGGTCCGGCGGAGGTTTGAGCCCCATGTGAGTGTTATTAGGATTATGGGTTATGGACAGTCTCTGAATTTTCTATGGACTAACATACTAATTACAATCTCACTGACTCTCGCTGATGTATGACAAAAAAAAGAACTATGTCGACTACTAACATCAAAATTTAACAAAATCAAGATTTAAAACAAAAAAAGCAATTAATCTCTCTAAGCATGGAGGAAAAAAAATTGGAAAGTATTTTAATACTCCCTCCGTTCCAATTTGTTTGTCCAATTGTCGAAATACGTGTTTTACAAAAATATATTTATATCTTACAATTTATAATATTTTTTATGATTTTGAAAATTTTGTATAATAAAACTAATTGAGATCTATCAAATAAGATCCATATTACATATTAAAAACATTACGAATTGAAAATTATAGCCAATTCTTTGAGAGGTCAAACGCTCTCAAAAAATCAAAAAGGGGACAAACAAACCGGGACGAAGGGAGTACCAAAATAGTAGTTGTAAAGTTTGTACAACTTATGTTGAAAAATATGAACAAGGGGCGTGCTATACACCATCTAGACCGTCTGTCTCGATAATTAATGATCTAGATTTAGTTTAACTCTTCCGAGGAACTCTTTCCTAGAAAAGTTTTTTTTTAAAATCTGAACCATTCAAAATACTTTTGGACGATTGAGATTACACAATACGCCCAAATTGCATGGAAAAATACCTATCAATGTGTTGTATTATCGTCTTTAGAATTCTGCATTTGTTAGTCATAAGATTCTTGTCACATAATACGATCCATGGAGATATTTTGAACTAAATCAATTATTCAAAAGAAAGTGATATTCTGATAAATCTAGTATTTTGTGAACTTTTTGTCAAAATGGTTGGAATTAAATTTTTGTCTCGACGAATGAGAAGAAGATAAAAGTGACCCTTAGACTTGCCTATTGTCTGGAACATTGAAATGTGTATATTTCTTCTACTCCATATGATAGGGTGTCCAAATCGATTCGCGCGGACCTCGTAGAAGAATATGCGTCCAAAACCACACACAAAAAATGGTCTGCCTCCCATCCAAAACAAAAGCCATTAAAAGTGCAACACGGGCAATTCTTTAAGTATCAGATGCTAGAAAAGAGTATCCGATCCAAACCGTCAACCGTCCAAGCTACGGTATCGTGGCCGAAACTGCCGAAAGACAGAAAACTTGTGGGACACAAAAACAGAGACAGAGAGAGAGAGAGAGAGAGAGAGAGAGAGAAAATCAGGGGAAAAGGGGAAGGAAAAAGTTGGGCGGTTGGGTTTGAAAACCCACTAGACACTTTGGTAGTTAAAACGGACCCCTTTTGTCTCAAGACACAAGTTTTTATGGGGTTCGATGTATCTCCATGTATCCGAACCCCAAATCTCTCCTTTAAAAGTTAAGGAGTACAATCAGATAGGTTGAGTATATAACACGTCTTTAAGACACAATGATCTTGTTAATTCGTTTTGGATTTTGAAGTAGATTTTTAAGAATGATGAGTGAAAAGAGATAGAAAAAATTTATTGAAAATTGTGCGCAAAAATTTTGAGTATTCCAAACGAACAAAAACCGAATGAATTTATTGCTGAATTGGGTTTCTTTTGTTTTACCGCAAGAATGTGATTAGTACTACTCCTTGGAGCAACTTTACAAGTGGAAGATCAGATTTCCCAGGATACGAGGAGTCGACTTTCTACCTGTGCGCTGATGCCGTGGGTCCACGAATAAGGAACAGAATTTTATGGGATCTCACACCTGGGGGTGTAATGAATTTCATAACATTATGTTTCAGAATTTCCCATCAGTTGAGGTGCAGGCCGGTGGACCCACGGTAGCCCCATATTAATTTTTTGTGTTTGTTTTGGGTCTTAAAAACTCAATTTCTTTCTTTACGTACGATCCTTAATAAATTTTCTCTTTCAGTCTCTCTCTACTCGTTCATTAATCATAAAAAACTCCCTCAAAACCCTAACCGAACATTCTGTGAACTTTTATGGGACACAAATCCAGATACAACCATGTTATCTGTGAGAGTTGTGTGTTTGTATCTATGCACAGAGTTTCTTGGATGTGCTTAGAAAGCATCTCCAACCCATGTTCTATTCTTAAATTTCCACCATTCCTCCATTTTGGAAGAAAAAAATCAATTCCAACCTATTCTCTGAAAAGTGTTTTGACTTCAATCCTTCATTTTGGAGGAAAATAGTCCTCAAATCATCCTCCATTTGAGAGCAATTGTACTTTCATTTTCTATATTTAGAGGATGAAAAGAAGTCTTTCCCCCACATTTGAAGGAATAGAGACAAAAAAAAAAAAAAAGTATTTTGGAGGATAGGTTGGAGCAAACACATATTTCAAAACACCTTTTTTGTCGAGGACCAAAATATAGTGATATAGAGGAATAAAGGTTGGATTGGAGATGCTCTTAACACGACACAAGTTTAATTATAATATTTCCAACTTTGAAATTGTATAGATTTTTATGGTTATTAGGTTTTGGTTTTTCTTTGGGTGTATGCTTAGTTGTAACATTTGGGCTTGTTAGGCCATCAAGAGTGTGCTTTAATGTTATATCTGGGCTTTTTTGGCCCTCAGGTGGTGAGAGCTATGTCTCTCTTGATTGGATTTCTTATTTTTGGTTGGAACCCCTTTCCCGTAACCCCTTTAATAAAATTTAATTTTCTACACGAGTTAGAGTGTATTCCATTGGGAAGTGCAGAAGCAAAATATGAACAATAACATTTTATTGCTGGAAGATTACTGTAAATATTTTCCAGTCTTCACAAAGGTTGGATGTTGGAAAGCTCTTATCTCTTCATTTTTCACTTTTTTTCCTCCTCCATGGCAACAATTTCCAAATATACTTTCAAACTCTGCAAAATTTGGTCCTCAAATGGGAAAAAAAGATTTGTATTGGTATTTTAATACTACTAATTTGTTTATGGAGGCCAAAAGAAAGATAATTCATTGATGAAAATGCGAACGTCAAAAATTGAAAGCCCTCCCACCCGACGACTACGAGTCATGGTCCGATATGTTTCAAGTTAAATAAACATAAATAATACATCTATTCTAATATACGATGGGGCTACCCTTTTTTTGGTGTCCTCTGTTTTGTAGATTGTGTATATATATATATATATATATATACACACAATTGTTTTTCAATAATGCCCTCACCCAAATTACCTAATGCACCACTTATAATTTGGCATAGGCCATTACACTTGGGCAAACGAGGTAAAATTAATTGCTTGAGCCAATTACTCCAAGTATGGATCTACATGGGCACGTAAAATGATCTCTTCTATCAATTGACAAAAAAAAGTCTAAAAAATACACCTATACTTATTTTTTGAATTAAAGATATGACTTATTGTACTAAAAGAATTTCTTGCCCGTGAGAAATTTTTCAGTGCCGAGCAAGTATCACGCGGTGCCCACTCAGTGCATTCGGACCGTCCATTTCGATTTTGGACGGCTCGAATTTGGAGAGAGAAAAAGGAGAGAGAGTGTGGGGGTGAGAGAAGAGAGAGTGTCTCAATCTGGACCCTCTAATATACTTTTGGACGGCTTCAATATGTCCGTTCGGACACCACGTTAGCCGGATAACGTGGTACCATCCCGCACTGAAAAAATTACTCCTTGCCTGTAAAAAAGGAAATAAGTACGTAAAATACAACCACCTCAGAGGTATGGGATCTAGTTGAGGCACACTCAGCATTCGCTCCCCCCTTTCACTCTCGTCGTCCCTTCCTCTCTCTCCCTCGATCACCCGCGTTGCTCAACCACCGCCGCTGCCACACTACCCACACAGGTCTCTCTCTCTCTCTCTCGATCAATCGATTTGTATTTGTGTAACTACCCTAGCCTTCTCAAACATAGGCAGTCCCCCTCTCTCTCTTAGCGCCACTATATTAGGGCTTTTAGTCGGTGATAATGTTTGCTTGTTTTCGTTTTTGATTTGCTCTCTCTACGCCAGTTTCTAGTTGTTTACTCGCATTTGTTTTTATTCTGTGCGTATGTAAGTTCGCACATTCAACTTGGACCTCTATTAGGGATTTAGCACTTGTTTCTGGGCTGAAATTTGTTTGTTTGTTTGCTCTTTGAAGAGCACAGTACGATAAAAATTGTAAGTTCCGGGGGGGGGGGGGGGGGGGGGGGGAGAGAGTTATTGTCCATGGTTGGCCTTTGTTTGTTTGTTTTTTTGGTCTTTGGAGAGCACAGTACAATGAAAGTTGTAAGCTGTGTTTGGTGGGGGTGGGGGGGCAGTTATTGTCCATCGTTGGCCTCTATGGTAGAATCAGTCGGGGGACCTGAGAGGCGGTGGTTTACCCTGCGGCAGATGTCAGTGGTTCGAGTCCGGTTATCTCCAACTTGTGAACTTTTTTTAATTTATATTTGGTTGTTGTTTTTGCATCTCATTAGTACATCTCTTTGCCTGAAGTATGATTTTATGGTCTTTGTAATTTACTTTTGAGTGCTACTTGATATGTTTTTTTTTAAAATAATATTTTGGTTGTTGTTTTTGTATCTCATTAGTACATTTATTTGCCTGAAGTATGATTTTATGGTGTTTGTAATTTAGTTTTGAGTGCTACTTGATATGTGCACTCCTGTTTTGCTTGAAATCGTGCAGTGCATCTGCCAGTCAAGGGCACAACTGGTGTGTGGTGGTATGGGGGATTTTCAGGCTTTTTTGGGGTAGATCGGGTGTGTGTAGGGGTCATTTGTGGTTGGTAGCATGGGTGTCTGAAGGACAACCTTTTGTACCTCAAACAGTAAACAAACAAGTAAAATCGTCCGACGGTTGCAACCGCTTCCCCACTATATCTGTTAATCCTATGCAGTTTGCACCAAAACAGTTCTACATGTCGCTTTCAAACAATTCTATAGTCCCCTGCATTCTGATTCTTCACTCTGGTAAATCAATTTCATGCAAGTGAAGGGTGGATGTGCCAAGTTTCATATTAAGTATTGTGGTCAGAATTCTATTCGCATGGATGTGTCAATAAATTGCATATGCAGAGACAATAAAAATATGGGTGGATGTGCCAGGTTTCCTTCTTTTCCATAGCCATGCTTACATGTAGATATTCTAGGGTGAATGGCATGCGTAATAACCTTTTTACCATGCTTAAAATTTCACACCACAAAGAGGGGGAAAATAAAGTAGATATGCACAGTTGTATATGTGAAATTAATGAAATGCTATCCAAATAGTTTTCCATTCTCTTTTTCCTTCATATGGTACGTAAATGCATCATCACAGATCCTATATGTATTTGTGTCGAATTGATCCTAGGCTGCTTTCTTTTTCCACAATTCAAACTTCTCCACTTGCTATTGTGACTATTTGAACATTGAAATTGTAAAATCAATGACAAGGTGTAGTGTTGTGCACACACACAGCCTGTGAATTTGATCCTTTGCTGCTTTCTTTTTCCACAATTCAAACTTCTAGTGTCCCTAATGTCCCTACATGCATTTCTCCATTCCTGTTTATTTTTCAGCCACATCCTTCACCAGCGAGCATTGCCGTGGTTATATTGGTACTTTCATTTTCTTGGGGTTGGACATCTTTTCAAGTGACTCGTAACAGTTTCTTTTAGGTCAGAAGAAACGGACAAGAGTTGGATGGAGATAAAAAAATAGGTGGTCGAGTAAGGAGTATAAACTAGGGGTGGAATCTTTTATAAAATTTGCAATGACGAATTTAGAAGCAAAGGGTAAGATTCAGTGTCCTTGTATTGATTGTGTAAATAGCATAACAAATAGCAGTATAGTTGTTAGGATCCATTTGATATGAAAAGGAATCAACTCTTCTTACAAGACTTGGGTGCACCATGGGGAACCTATTCCCGCACGTCAGCCTCAAGCAACTATGATGACTACAATGAAGGTATTGGGGAAGAAACTGGAGGGGAGGTCCCTGAGGCTGGCAACGAATTGCATGATATGTTGGGAGTTGGGACAGATTTTTGTTGGTAGCATATTGGATGACGATACCGATGAACCGCCTATTAATCTTGAGAGGGGAGATGCACAGGATTTTGAAAGTTGTTCATTGCTGCTCAACGTAAAGCTTATCCTGGATGTGCAAAGATTGTGCTAGCGTTCATTGTTGAGATGCTTCATGTTAAAGTGTATAAGAAGTTGACGAATGAGGCATTCGATTTGATAATGAAGATTATTAAAGGGATGGTACTGGACTGTGATGAGACTGTTCCTTGGAACATTTATGAAGCGAAGAAATACTTAAGGGATTTGGGTTTGGGCTATGTGCCCATTCATGCATGCATAAATGACTGCGCACTCTTTTGGAAGGAGAATGCAAATTTGGAAAATTGCCCAAAGTGTAATGAGCCTAGGTATAAGGTGAACAATGGTACCGGTTAAAAGAGCCCCCCACAAGATATTGTGTTACTTGCCATTGGTAAAAAGATCCCCCACCTGTTCGTATCGTCGCCTGGGCTTTGTTCGATTTTGGGTTGGTTCTGATTCTGATTGATTGGTGAATTAGGGCTCTGTGTGTGTGTGTAAAAGACGACATAGCCCTGAATAATTTTCCGGTCGATTCAAAACTCAGTGCTTTATAACTTGATCGCCCAATTTTTTCTTGTGCAATAAGAAAAGGGGTTCATCGCAATTGAACACTACATGGCAAGTAACGTAAGTAGAGTTCCCACTTTTTCTTTTCTTTCTTGTAACCATAAATTTCATGCAAAGCAAGTAAATTTCCCAGCTTTTTTAAGCTACAAAATGACCTGGATTGTGGTATCACTTGTATGTTTGATTTGAGTCCTGTCAAGATAATTGAATTGTTTTATGGGACTAGTTGTTCTACTATTGATTTTGAGTTTCAAATTGGCTTTTTGTTTTTGTTAAATTGTTAAATATTTAGTCTAAGGAGTGTTTGTTTTGCAGTATATCGTCATCTAGAACCGCTTTGTAGTTTTTTCCAATTATGTTCATCCTACCTTTTAGAAAAATTTATATTTCTTGTTGATCTGATATTGCTAGTATTTGGTTTTGATGGGTTATGGGTGGATGGGTTAGAAAGACACTTATTCTTAGGGAACAGTTTAATTCATAACCTTGGTACCATTCCATTACTTGTCCAAGATACCATATGTTTCAGCAGTAAAGCATTTCTAGGTATTCTAGGTGCAGGTTCTCTATCTGATGGATGATATGAATCATGATACACAATAGGAGACATCGGATATGTAGTACATACACGTGTGTGGTGTATGGGGCATAAATAGATGAATTTGGTTTCATCAGTTGAAGGAAGGGGTTGTTTAGATGAATTTGGTGCGAGAAACTGAGGAATTTTCAGTGCAATGATATACAGGGATTTGTTTTTCTTTTGTATTTTGTGCGCGCGCCATGTTTGTGACAATGTTCGTAGCTGCATTTTTTTGATTTGGGTATTATAGTAGTTTCAGTTATTTTTCACCTGCGCTTGCATGCGTGCATGTGTATGAGTGAGTGTGTGCGTGTGTTTGGTTGGAGGGAGTCATTTTTCATATATTAACACAAGCTTATAATTTTATATTGTGAGGCTAATTACATATTTCATTGGCAAGTGGCAACTTAGCAACATTTGGCCGACAAGTGGGGAAGTCAATGTAATCTCAGAGTGCACAGGAGTGATCCTTGTAGTTGTCAAAACTCCATCTGAGGTCCCTGTAATTAGCCAAAAACTACTATGCATACAACATGAACAATTGAACATTATTAGAAAGCTTATATGTTTCTTCGAATAAGTACGCAAATGATTTAATTCCCCCAATGAGCATGTCTCCTGTACATTGTTAGAATCTTGCCAAATAGCTACTTTGGCCTATGAGTCCAGATTCCCTCTTTAGTTATATGCCCAATTTCCATGCATGTTTTTGTCTGTCACTCCATTAAGTTTTCAACTATTATTGGTTTCACATTCATTGTTAAGACTTTGTTGTCAGTAGTTTTGCCAAGACACATTGCTTTATGAATGTTGGACTGAGTTTCTTCGTATAGAGCAATCCTAGTCTAAATATTTTTTTGGATGATGTGACTAGATATGGGTTTTTTCTTCATGGGTAATTTGTTTTCCTATTACCTTGTCTTCATACCCCTACGTTACATGGGTGTTTCTCCAATTTTTCCTTTTAATGTTTGTTTAGAAGAGGGAAAAGGAAATGTTTATAGAGGTCAAATGCAGTGGGTCATTCCTAGGATAGTGTACAGTATTATTTCCTCGTCCTTGACAATCTGTCTCTTTGCTGCAGTAAGAATAATGCCAAAGGTGAAGACAAACCGTGTGAAATATCCAGAGGGGTGGGAACTGATTGAACCAACACTTCGTGAACTGCAAGCTAAGATGAGAGAAGGTTTCGATCTGCTTTTTGTTGTGTTACTCTCTTAGTGCCGTTTGTTAATCTTGATCTCTCCACAATTTGAAACTAATCGTGGCACTTTAATTTAATGTCTTGGATAGCTGAGAATGATCCCCATGATGGGAAAAGAAAATGTGAAGCATTATGGCCTATTTTCAAAATAGCACATCAGAAGAGTCGCTACATTTTTGACCTTTACCACAGGAGGAAGGAAATCTCAAAGGAGTTGTACGAGTTTTGCTTGGAGCAAGGCCATGCTGACCCTAATTTGATTGCAAAATGGAAGAAGGTTTGTGGCGTCCCCTCCTTCGAATACTCCCCAAATTGGGTTTTTCTTCCCTTTTTTCCCTGTTTCCGTCAAAGTAGCATTTCAAATTCGGACGACAGCTATCAGAAATCCTGCGATTCCCAGTTCATGGTTACATCTGTTTTGATCTATTTTGGCTAGAGAAAAGAAGCAATACTCCTGTATAATTATTTGGTTATATGGTGCTTATAGAATGGATATGGTGCAGTCAGCTAATGCATCCTTAACCTTTTTTTCCCTTATTTCACGAGGACATATATCTTCTTTGAGGATTTTGAAAGGCTTTAAAGAACTTCTACTCATGTCCTTATCTATTGTTTCTTTGTTGAATACATATAGTTTTACCTGACACAAGGGAGTTGATCTCTTATTATTGGATTAGTAACTCTGTCCTGTACACAATTCCACTCTGGAATCAAAATGAATAAAATAATGCACATGAAAAAAAAAAGCCATGTTGGGCTGATCAATAGGACTCAAAGGTTTCACTTTGTCTCGTTATTAAAGAGATTCTAACTCCATTTTTCTTTCTGAATGTTAAAAAGATAGTACACTGTGGTTTTAAAGAATTTAAACAATTTCTATGGCTAGTGGAATTTAAACAATTTCTTGTGATAAAACCAAATGCCTTTCCAACTAGACATCGTCGTTATTTCCTTGTATAAAGTTACCGTATAGTTTGTGTCAGAACAGATTTAGTTTATTTTCTTCGATATACATAAATTGTTTAGCTTAATCTTTTCATAGTTTGTAACATTTGATTTCTGCTTCACAAAATCAGGTATTCACAGTGCCTGATGGGATATCTGTGCTTGAGATGTTCTTACTTCCGCTTTTAATAACTTTGTGATCATCTGTAGGATGAAATGCTATTCATGTGGGATTAAAAGAAGAATTTTGTAATTGTAGCAGCATTTCCTGGTTTCAGTATTAGATACGAATCATACGTTACAGCTATTAAGGTAGGAAACGTTGCTTTGAAAAAGAAATTGAGATATATTTTCGTAAATTTGTGCTTTATTTGCAGCCTGGTTATGAACGTCTATGCTGTTCAAGGTGCATGCAACCCAGGGATCACAACTTCCAAACAACTTGTGTTTGTCGAGTCCCCAAGCATCTGAGAGAGGAAAAGGTTATAGAGTGCGTGCATTGCGGTTGCAAGGGGTGTGCTAGTGGAGACTGATCTGCCTTTCTTCTGGAGTGTAACTATTTGACAAGTCATTTGCCTATTTTAACTATGTAAAAGGTCTGAAACATCTCAATCACGGGATAATATCTATGAGACCCATGTCTGGTGTACTGTAGAGCTTATGCAATCTAGATATGTTCTGCGTAATGTTGTGGATATTTTCGTGTTGTGATGATCTACTGAACTTGCTAGTAAAAAGTGGATTTAGACATCGAAGCGCAATGTAGAACCCACAATTAAGTATGTAGGCCTTTCATGACTGGGTAGAGGAGACGAGAGGTTGCTTGGCACGTGGCAGTGTTCCTATGACTATTGAGTAGCCACTCGTGTATTGAGATATACAAGTGGTCATACATTTCAGAGTTTTTTTTTTTTGACAAGGATATTGTTGAGAGATTATTCAGTCAGTACTCTACTCTCCTAAAAAATGTGGGGCTCCTCGGTGAGAAGAAGGAACGCACAAGCTTTTGTTCACTTGGGTTTCCCTAAAGATTTCTCCCTCTCTGATTGATAAGTTTCTCTCCGCTTATTACTCGTCTTTTTATCTATCTCTCTTCACTTATTGCTCCAATGGTGTAGAGAGCCTAGTGGTTTGGATGGAGGTCAAGTCTCTGGGTTCTCCTCGTTTCGAACCAGCTTTTTGAGTTGGACCAAAGACAGTAACCCCAAGCCCAGATGGGTAATGTAGGTTTGGGAGAGGGCTTGGACGGCTATAGTCTTACAAAAGAGGACCGGCTTGTCAGAAGCCCAATACCTAAACCCCCGCCCAGTTAGATTTGATGCATGCAGTAGATGTTTGCAACCACGAACGCCATTCAACAAAATATGTACAAACAAAACCAACATATGGATATTTGTATGTATGTACGCGCAGAACACAACAAACTATGGCCAGCATGGATGCTTTGAAGCCTCCAGTTGTCGCCCAAATTTGTCATAAATTCTTGCTGGTTATACGATACACACCAGGGCTAATACCTAAAACAATAAATGGCTAATACCTAAAACAATAAAAACACTTGGATCATGCTCAAAGCAAATTAAGAGCTGCACACACACAGAGAGAGAGAGAGAGAGAGAGAGAGAGAGAGAGAGAGAGAGAGGCATTTGGTGAAGGAATCATGGGAGGTGATGAAGCAAAACATTCCTCAACTCGGTCTTCGCTTCTTTACCATGTAAGTCTCTCTGTATTTCAGGAAAACCATTTGTTGACAAGATCCTTCAATCATTCTTTAAACTGGCTGAGAGTTGATAATTTTGAAAGATCTCTAATGCGCGTGCGTGTGAAAGCATCTGTGTACGGGGATTGAGAATGCAAATGCAGATCGAGGATTGCAAATGGATGCGAATGGTCCTATTGATTTTGTGCCTAATGTTTTTGCGACTAATGTGCTTTAATTGGGTTCTACATTCCAATTTCCAATGTTTTAATCAATTAGTGAGTGAGTCAAACAGTTTGATAGTCTAGAAGCAATGTTCTCCTCGCATGAAGAGGATCGCACAGGCCTGAAGGTAGCTACCGTGGGCCAAGTCGGAGCACCATCCGCTTTGTGGAGCCCTATATTCATGGGAGTGTAAGTAAATCCAACTAGGGCTGCCCAACATTGAAAAATCGGTTGGTTTTATTTTTGTAAAGATAACTACATAATGGCTGTTGCGCGAAGTACCCAACAGTTCACGAGAGTGGTAGAAGCTAGGCGCCACCCCCTGCAGAGTGATTATCGGGACACAACCGCACTGCTCGGAGCAGAGAGCATTGGAATCAGTCAAGTTTCGACCCTTCAACTGGTGCCCACCAAATACTCATCATACAAAACAAAACCATAATCATACCAATAAAACACCTAAGAACAGTGTAACATCGGATGGAATTTCAGTAAATAAAGCACCTAACAGCATTGCCTTGAGGATTTTCCAAAACACCAAGTTGAATACGCGAAAAGAATTTTATTGAACAAATGAATGACTAAACGAAAAGGCGCCATGCCTGAATCCAATTACACAATGCCAATGCATTCCCTATATAATCAGAAAAAAACAGCAGCAGACTAGAAACTACAACTAACTACAAGAACATGAGGAGCTCTCAAGATATAAGGGACATGCGATGACTGCCCCTTAATCTTCTCACTCAATTCTTTTCAATTGTTTATTCTGTACTTTTAAGGTTTTTCCTTTTTACAGTATGGAGTAAGCTCGGATAACCTCAATAATTGGAGCCCGGCACAATGGACACTTCCCTCCACCACGAACCAGCTCGTTGGCGCATTTTGAACAAGTGCACATGTGCCCACATCTGAGTGAGAGAGAGAGAGAGAGAGAGAGAGAGAGAGAGAGAGAGAGAGAGAGCATAAAGTCAAACAAAAGCAAAAGTTGATGGTCAGAACACTAGGCATGTTTATGCATGCATATGGCTATCAGGTGTACCTGTACAGTAGAGAATCAATATGGGTATCACAACAAACACAGCATGTTCCTTTCCTAACATGACTCCATTTAGATCCATCCTCGGATGTCTCTGCCATCCCTGCAAACGTATTGCCACAATTCTCAAATCAGGAAGCATTGTGAACCCATTGTAACTAGTCAATCGTATTGAGAATAGAAAGGTGCAGCATAAACACTCCATATACATAAAGGATATAAGTAAATATTATACGGTATGTTCCAACTTCCAATAAAAACGTGATTAGATTGTCTAACTGGAAAGATGTCTATTTTGTTACAAGAGACATGGATCCAAATCATAACATATTCTCTCTTAAATTTAAAAAATGGACCTAGAAACCTTAAAAAGGAGCTTTAGTCTAAATATAAGAAACTTATGGGTATCCTGCACGCTAATTGTCAAAAAAGGTAGAGCAAAACAATTGGGTACAGCAAATTATGCATAAGGATTGGCTATAACCACATTAAATGCTTGAAGAAGTTGTATTCGGGCATTTTCCCAAGAAATAGAAGGCCTGGGAATCTTTTGGAGCTGACAGGTTTCAAGAACTGCATGGTTCAGAAATTGAAAATCGAATCAGGGTCGTTAAAAAATTGTTAACAGAACAAACCTTGAACCATACGAAAACAGATTCACCACTAGACTTGTATCGATTTATGCATGAAATAGGAATTGAATCGCAAACAAAAATGTAAATGTTAAAGATTATCGTAAGTTTGTAACTATTCTCGTTTGCAGTTCCTAAAGAAATCGTGTGGAGAAGAGGAAATGCAAAAGTGATTATATACGTAGACGTAGTGCACACTAACCCTGTCCACCAGCTGACTGGTTTAGAGCTGCAGAGACTTCCTGTCTTACTGAGCGTTGCAACTCCAATTGCATGTCCATGCAGGCCTCTAACATCCTTTGCATGTGGGTCATTCCTTGTTGAAGCCTTGCCATGTCTGCCCTTAGATCAGTAATCATCTCCCACTCCTGCTACAAATCCACATCCCAAACAGTTAGTTCAAACTGGAAAATGCAGACAAATATCATTAATTCTTGAACTTAGAATAGATTTTAAAGGATTTGTCTGAAAATTAGATTTTAATGAAAAATCCTCGCAAATGTTGACCACCAACAAAGACCTGAGAGGAGCTGACAATGATTTCCTCCAATTGAAATTCCCTCAATAGTCCAGTAAACTCCAATATAACTTGAAAGGAAGATCATCCTCAATATTCCAACTTCAACGAAATATCTAAATATGAACAGAAGATTTGTGTGATTCTTCCATCCCTACAGTAGAAATTGCTACTAACAAATCTAAACTGGCAAACATGAACTATAAGTCTATAACCAAATTGACCTGAAGTGATGATCTCCTATTAGTCCAAGACTCTAAAACTAACACATTTAACAAGTTGTGAATAGTCTTTATGGGGTCATACTGATATACAAATGTTTGCTAAACATGATCTCATCATACATATAGTACAAGATAGTACATATCCAAATCTATGATGCATAAAACACAATCTATATAATCAGTTTCCACGGAACATCCATATATTCAAGTTTTTAACAACCAACAGAACTAACTTTGAGTAAAATAACACTTAAAATTTTGAATAATGTGGTGTAGGGGCTTGTATTTCCTAATCAAGGTTGCAGAACAAAACCCTGTACATAAAAGATGACTCACAAGTTCCGAGCGATGCATGCTATGTCGAGACCAACTCGAATGATGCAAATGCTGGTGCCAAAGAGGCTGCGGAGGGGGCACTGGTGGAGATGGTAGCACCAGTGAAGGTCTGCCAACAGCAACATTCTGATCCCCATTCTGCTCATCGCTTGGTTGCTCCTGATCCCTCTCTGGTGAAGGAGGAGAGGGAGTGGGTGAGTTCCCGTCCATATCCCAGTCGATAGGAGCACTGGTTTGCCTTTCGACATATGATCGTATTAATTGGTCCAAACTCTCACGGAAACCACTACGAAGAAGATTAGAGACACTTCTCCTACAAGGAACAGAAAAATCCCAGTTCACAATACAGATGAAAAAATAAACACCAAGGCTCTCTCTGGTACCTGTTTTCAAAATCACTTTTCCGAAACTATTTTTGAAAACAAAAACACTTGTTGCTTACTCACCATATTCATTGTCTACCAGCAATTCTGTTTTGAGAATATAAAAATAACTTTTCAATATTTACTGGATATTCCCTGATAGCAAGTTTCGAAAAACCATCAACCAAACAAATTTTCTGTGCTTTTAAAAAAAGAAAGAAGAAAACATAAAGACAAAAACTAAACCGAACAGCACCCAAGATGGTTCAAACCATGTGTGAAAAGAAAAGGACAATGAAGGTACTTTTAACACCAACTAATACCTGCTCAGAAGTTCCCTGAGTTCCATACTATAAACGTTATCATCATCAGGTGGGAGGAATCTACTGACTCTTCTGACTTGGATGAAACGGCGCATTCTTGGGTGTTCAGAAGGCGCTTCAGACCAATTTTCCACATCTTCTCTCACACCATTTTCGTTCCAATCCTCCTGGGTTTCATGTGGATGATCATCTACACTTTCATTTCCTGGAGTTCCCTGGGGCCAATCATTAACTGGACTTTCCTGCCAGTTTCCATCCGTATCTCCTGTAGAGCCATCTCTCCAGTCATTAAAATGTTGCCAGTTTCCTCTCTCATCTTCAGCACCTTGTTCCCGCCAATCGCCTTCGTGATTAACAGTTCCTTGCCAATCAATGTTCTCACCAATTGAGTTTTCAGAATTTGCTGCAGGATCCGAAAACTGTTGGTCATTTTCCTGACTCCTTGGTTGTGAGTGCTCGTGGATTTCAAGTTGGACCTCCTGTCGGGTGTTTGAATGGATCTGATCATTCCTAGAATAAATAGGTTATTGTTAGATAGATTATCAGATACTCAAAATCACTGCCTACTTGAACACAAACTATATTTTCTAATCTGGAGAAAACAAAAATTGACCATAATGTGCATTTACAGCCATCTTTTGAAAAACTCATAAAGTTGCTCTGGAGAAAACAAAACGCTTATGAACTCGATTTGATCAGTGAGTTCTAAAACCTTACCGCATCAGCGGACTATAAATGTGACTTCGAGGGACGAAGGACTATCATGAAATCGACACTATAAAATGCTAAAAATACTCATCTAGTCCGTCCAAAAGATAACTAAACCATCACATAGAACTTAATTTTTCCATCCGAGGAGCAATCTCCTTTTTTGCTTCTAAGGCTTGGTATCATAAGCTTTTGTCCCAGCAGACCAGCACTCTCCCAATAACCATTAGATCCACGGCAGTAGGACATTTATTTGAATACGAGGTCCAACAACCAGTGTGCACTGTTAAGTTATTAAATTAAATAATTATCCTTGTACATGAACAAAGATATTACATACCTTAAACCAGAAACAGTATGCCGCTGTCTAAGCTGAACCAACTCACTTGCTGCAGTTGAAGGTGGTCTCTCATCCCCAACTGTACTTCCATTTCGCAAGAATCTGCCTCGGAGCAATGACTGGAAAAATACGAAATACAATGGTCACTGGTTAGGCAATAGCAAAAACACAAAAGCTCAAAATTAAACGACATAGATGCCCCATCTATCAAGGTTTCACTGTTTTTGGGCCATCTTGTATCCATGAATTTGATCTAATTCAATTAAAAAAGAAGAAGATAAAACTGAATTCCCATGACCATTACAACTACATGCTTAAAGCAAAGAATGGCCGTTAAGAGACATCAGAACACTACACTGGTGTTACAATCCATCATACAAATTCCATGCATGTTGTAACTTCCAATTTTAAGCATGATGGGAAACATAGAAAGCCAACAAAGAAATACACAATGAACAAAGCATCAATGAAGACTAACTGACCTGAATGCGGTTGCGATGGGCAAATTCGGAAACAGCCCGATGCTCCAACAAACCCTGAAGTTCCCTCTGCCTTTCCCTCTCAACCCTCACAAGCAAATCAACTAGAGCTTGTCTTCCCCGCAACCTCGGCCCATCGCGGATTTGGTCACCTTGATGACTTACTCCAGCAACATGTTCATCCCTTCTACCACCACGCGCTTCTCTCTGTTGACTATTCATTTGCACCCTCTCTCTCACAATCCTAACCCTTTCACGTTCAGTTTCACCAAGCCACTCCGCTCTTGGACTATTGCTCCTCTGAGCAACATTAGACGAACGATCACTAATGCCACTATCCATCCATCCACGAACAATATGCCTGACCCTCTCCCTCTCGCCGTCACCAAGGTCAGGAGATTGCTCGCGGCTAGAACTCTCAAGGTCCCCGTTTCCATTTTGTAACCTCATGTGATCGCGGGACCAAGTTGCATATTCATTCTCACTTTCACTGGCATCATCCAAACTACCCCGAGTCTCACTGCCCCTACTTTCAGATATATTCGAACTCGGGAGATTTGTATTCGACTCGTCGCTACTCCTATGATGCCTCACTCTGTCTCTCACTCTCTCCCTAGCATGACTCAACAAGTGCTCATCCTCTAACTCCCGCCACATTTGCAGAATAGACGATGACCTAGTGCTCAGTCCCTCGACATTGCCTTGCCTTCTTGAAGTTGGACTATGTGACTCCCTCAAGAAGGACGAATCAAGCATAGAAACCGTGTGCAAACCCGCGAGTGCCATCAACTCTGACTCTCTATTCCTCCTCTCAATCGTGGTAATCATCTCCTGTGCCCGTCGGGCAGCCCACCTGCCCAAGATGCGCGAGTGGTGCCTCCGGGCAACAGAAGACTCTGCCAGATCGTCGTCCTCGATATCCGACCTCCTCCGCCTCCTCACAAGCTGATCACCTTCCTCATCCTCAACCTCACTACTACGCGGAGTGCTACATGACTCAAATGACATACAATCGTCCAAATGCCCGCGCATTAGTTCCTCCAATCCCCGCTCAAATTCGGACCGGGGATCCGTGGCACTCTCAGGCTTATGTTGCAATTGAACATCTGTCATCTTATACCCGCTATCCCTATCCACCCAACCACCAAACTCACTTAGACCACATACAATCAACCATTTTTTAAACCTGTCATTGGTCTTCCTCACCCACAAACGTATTTGATACACACAGACCCAGAACCAAACCCTAATTTCACATCAAAGCAAACACAATCGCAAAACAAAAGTAACCTAAAGAGATTGAGATTGATAGGTCGGTACATATCCACCTGATCAAATAACAGATAATTCACGTCAATACAGGGCCTCCAATCAATGACCAATCACGACAACAACAACAACAAAAAAAAGAATCAGAATTTCCTTATAAATGGAATTGAATTGATTCCAATAATGCAAAATACAATTCGGAGTTGTATTGGTGAAACAAAAATCGTACCTTTGTTTATGGAGGTGAGTGTTTCTTCGTTCCAATTTGTAATGAACAAAACCCTAACTTTTGGTTATTTGTAAACACTCAAGAGATAGAAAAGCTATATCAGATTACTATTCTGAAGACGTGAACCCGCAGAGAGAAGAAAGGATGGTGAGAATTTATAAATAGAAGAGAGAGAGAGAGAGAGAGAGAGAGAGAGAGAGATTTGTTATTCGTAAATGTTTTTGGTTTTTGGTTTCTTTATTTTTGTTGCTTCGTTTTGTGAAGCAGAAGAAAGAACGCTGATTTTTGTGTTTTTATTTATTTTTTGTTGCCACAAAAAGGAGAGGGAAACGCGAAAATGCCAAGTCCACCGACGGGCACGCAGACAGCTGATCCGAGCCATTTAATAATTTTCAAAAATAAGATCGAGTGGTCTCGTACACATATCGGAAGGAGCTAATTGTTCATGAACCTACTCATTTTAATCAGTGCAGAAGCCAGAGTGGACCCTGCGTACCCATCGATTCTCGTGCCGGTCGGTGACCTAGTGGGGAAAAGGCTGTGAGAAGCTCTGATTCTGCATTTTGTATTTGACACGTCATCCTCTATTTTTTCTTTTACTTCACCAGAGGGGGTGTTAAACACTTTGACTTATTAATTAAAAAAGAAAAAAAGGGTGTGACACACTATATATTATATTATGTGAGTGTCACGTGACAGCACTTCAATACTGCACGTCGTGATTAAGTGTATAAACTTCGTAAAAGTGTCCAACGATTAAGGTTTTTCGAGCAATACGTGGGCAGGACCACTGAATATTTATTCAGAGTCTAAAAATAAAGAATGAAAAATTGGAGCGACCGATATATTTATTTATTTATTTACTTGAATAAAAAGATTTTTGAGCCGAGCATTTGATGCTTGTTCTTGATTATTACTACATAGTTATTCTGGATTTATTAGTGAGATCGATAAAGATAAAAAAGTGATAACAGTTGTTAACAATATTTTATTTTTTTTATTTACCAAAAAAAAAACTATTGTATTTTTAACTCCACCTTATTCTAAGAGAAAAACTTGGAAGATATCAGTTGCTCTATGGTGATAAGATATCTACCAACTTTATAAGAAGCAAGCATTTTCGGATGATCAAAAAACAAAAACAAAAAATATGAGAAGCAAAAAAAAAACTCTAAGAAAAATGGAAAAAGTAAAAATTACAGGCATTTTGGGCAAAATTATTGTCATTGTCTTTCATGTCGTCTTTTTAAAAATTTTTATGATTAATTTGCGTAAATTCCTTTTGGTACATGCTTTATTTTTTTATTTATCTTTTTTACAAGCGAAAAATTATGAATAAAAAGGGGAGAAAAAAAACTCACCAAGGGCGAAAAAGATTTTTAAAATGTGATGTTAATATCTTCTTGATCATCTTATCTAATTTTTTTCAACTGTCTGTACCCCAATCTGAATCAACTTGTCATTGCGCTTAACAATAGCAAGCGAGTGTCGATCGCTCCTTTTCCTAGGAAAGATCAAATCATATTTTTTTTAAATTCATCTCGTCGAAAGGAATAATCATGTGAAGTTATCGATGTGAAGCACAAGGTCTTGCTTGAAGTACTCACACAAGTTTTTGAAGAATGAATGAATGACACGAAATCTCTTTATCCAAATAAAATTCCAATTAAAATTAATGGTATATATCCAACAGCCAGTCAACCACTGGTTCAGCAATTCCAATCAATCTTCAATAGCAAATTCGACCGACAGAAATCAGACTTGAAATACTATATAAACGGTGTTTTTCTTAAGGGAAAAAATAAACGGTGTTTAATTTGATGTGACATTTTTGTTGGCCTCTTATACATCGTGTCCAGGTTAGTTTACGCGTATCTTGACTAATTCTATGGCTCGTCTCCGCCATCCGCTTGCATGGAACTCAATAAAAGTCATAGCAATGCTCCGTGTGGATTGAGCTCAAATAAGTTAACAACACCTAAGAGATTCCGAACCTGATATAGAAGCGAAGTTTTAAAGTCTAGATCTTGACCATTAAGCCAACGCGTTGGAATTAATCATTAAAATGTATATTCATGATTTGATGCACGGCCGTATTATTTTTTGTTTCAATGGACTAATAGTTTCATGTTGATTTGATGTGCACTAATAAGTACACGTGGTCAATACTTCAATTATCGAGAGTACCCTTGTCCGCAGGTTAAGCCAAGGATAATACTTGATCATCTTCAGAGTGATTGGTAGGTGAAATCAAGATAATCCAATTTAGTGATGTGATGTAACGGCTCGTTCGTCGGAAGGATAAGTTTTTGAATGGATAGGTTACGAGGGAGGATTAGTTAAAAAGGAGTGACAAGCTAAGGAGGAATTTGTTTGGTCTTTGTAATAACTTCAAAGATCAATGAAATTTTTTTGCCTTTCAAAAAAAAAGGAGGAGTTTGTTTGGTAGTTGAAATTACTTGATTGTCCCTTGTAGTGAGAGTAGAAAAAGAGTTTGGAAAGATTTAACTAGGCAAGAGGGATACCCATCCGGATAAGCTTATCCTTGGGGTGGAGTACTGGGAGCTAAGACCCCCTGCAGGGGTCTTAGTAATCCAGGTGGAATAAGCAATCTGGGTGCAAAATGGAAACCACCTCTTTTATTGAGTATAATTAATTATATCAATGAAGTTCATATTTGCTCAACAAAAAAGAAAAAAAAAAAAAAAAAAGACATCTCAATAAGAGTAGAGGATTTTACAGTATTAAATACAGGCAAGAGCCAATCTAGAAGTGCAACTGGAAATTAATTGAAGCTAAATAGAATTTATCTCTTCAATGAAGTACACTTCTTATTAATTCCTCTCATACATTGTTGGCATTTATGCAACTTCACTACCATATTACATGGAAATATAGAATGAGGAATTAAGAAAAAGTAAATGATCCTCATAATTAGCAGGATGGTTTTGACTTTTCGGGAGCTTAAAAGCGAAAAATAAATACGAGATCCTTTTTGTTGCACTATTATAAGAGGTACTCCACCAAAGTAGAAGGAAACTCTAATATTTGTAACTTTTCGAAGGCCTAAAGCAGCCGCACTTCGAACTTTAGCTAAGGGCCGGCTCGTTAGTCTCTTCAGTCTTCCAATTATTAGGCAACAAAAAGAGAGCAAGAGCTTCCTCTTTGCTTTGCAAACCTCCTCAAGCCCATGAATGGCTTTCCCTCCCTTTTTCTCCTACTGCAACCCGACATCACCATGGTCCTTCACCCATTATGTAATTTAGCTGTATGTTTGTCTAGCTAGTTTCCTTTCATGAGACACTTATTTTTTTTCAACCGATAGGTGAAAAAACAATAGTATAGACCAAGATAGCATTTTTTTTTTTTTTGACATGCAGAGCGTGCGTCCTAGGTCAGCTTACTCGCATGCACCTTGAACTAATCTCTATAGCCGCCCTTCCACAGTTGTTTCACACGTTTATGCGTAGAGTGAAGTGACATCAAAAGTTATTGGGAAGGAGAATCAACCAAGATAGCTTTTAGTTCAGAAAATGGATCTGTCATACATACCATACAGGCCAACATTTTGTGTAGGAAAAAATTTCAGTCCCGAGCGGGTACCACATACGTGGTGCCCACTCGGTGTATCTGAGCCGTCCATTGCGTTTTTGGACGGCTTGAATTTGGAGAGAGAAAGTGTTGGGGTGAGAGGAGAGAGAGGGTTCCAATCCGAACCGTCCAAAAGTATATTGAATGGTTCGGATGTGCCGAGCGGATACCACGTGAGATATACCCACCCTACACCGAAAAATTTCTCAGGCCCCTAGGGAAAGAAGGACTCCTAAGCAACTTCTAAATTTTGGTGGGTTGGGCTGCCTTTATCAATTCCTGGTGATTGTTCAAAACTGTGTAGCCGAAGAGTTACACTCTTTTTCTTTTATACTTGATGTCCGGGTCAGTTTACATGCATTTCGATTAATTTCAAAATTATAAAGTTAACGATCAGACAAACCTCCAGTGGCCCTAACGCTTAAAACATTTGGCCTTCGTGAGATTTGAACCTACAATCTCTTGAGAGCAAGCTCTCCAATTGCTTTCTCATACTCATTTAGTCAAGTTCAATTCCTTGGGGTTATGAGTGACCTTCTTTGAAAGACACTTTTCTTTTGCCAGATACAGCAATTCAAGAAACCAGTACAGGAAAAACAATCCAACAGAAAATCCCACATTATGAATTGCTTAATTATGAAATGAGTGATCACTTAATATACCTCTCTACCATTATGTATTGTTTAGTTATGAAATGAGTGATCACTTAATATACCTCTCTACCTGATAGCATAAGCTTATTGCTTAGGTTTTGTGGTGGTTGTAGTTTTGAAGTGGCAGTGATGAATTTTACTGAAACATTCTCAATCCAAAAAAATTTAGAAAATTCTCCATGTTTTAGATGTCAAAATATTCTAAATTTATTCTGCGATTTGGAGATTTTTTTGAGAAAAGATGGCAAAATATAGATTTCAATTTCGAAAACTTTTGAAACTATCTAGTGGTGTGGGTGCATGGTGGTGAAATAACGATGGTTGGCGGCCTCTTGGAGTGCTAGCGAGGTCGTTGTGGTGATAGTGTGTGAAATGATAGGGTGGTGGTAAAGGTGCAGTGGTGAGGTGATTATAGTCGAAGTAGTGGCAACAGAACTAGTTGAGTGAAGCAGTTATCAAATGATGGCGGTGATGGTGGTTTAGTAGTCGTAGTGGTTTTGTAAATGTATAAGCCATGTCTTAGGCGAATCCTGATAATTAAATAGTTTTTGTATGATTTGATGAAGTGTGGAAATTCCTATGAACTCTCTGGAACTCTTAAGAAACAAACGAATACCTTAGAATTGAGAATGTGAGTATCGAATGGAACTTAGAATGAGTGGAAGGGCAGAAAAACGTGTTTTAGCCTTAGTGCATGGCTCCGACGATCTTTGAATTGATTTACTTTGACCAGCTTTTCGTAACCCTAAATCTATAATTGATTTTTATGGTTCCATCCCACCATCTTTTAGTACTTGGAATACCTTCTTTACAAATATGAATAGGTTTTGATTCGGTTTAAAGTTAAAGTTGGTGTGATTCAAGAATTTTCCTATTATAATTTGTTTTTCAACCTATTGAGGGTAGAGTCGTCATATATTTTAATGTATAGATAATTTTGGAGCCAAACTAAATTGATTAGAAAGTAGGCTAGACAAGTTTTTCAACGTTTCAAATCCTGTGCAAATCGAAATTCAGGAGTGTTCAGGACAAACCCGCAAAGTTTGGTCGGTTTTGAAATTTCAAGGATGCGCCCAGGGCAAACGGAATTGCGCCTGAGGCACAATTAAACTCTACAATTGGTCTTGAAATTTCAAGGATGCGCCCGAGGCGCACGGAATTGCACCTGAGGCGCATTAAAACTCTACAATTGGTCTTGAAATTTTGTTGATTCGCCCGGGGCGCAATGAAATGCACCTAGGGCGCACGGAAAACTCTAAAATTGGTCAAATTTTACGGGTTTGCCCCGGATACTCCTAAACTCCAAGTTTTGCTAGATTTGATCCGTTAAAAAACTTGGTGTGTCTACTTTATAATCCAAGTTTGGATTTAAGATTATTTGTACATCAAAATATAAGACCAATTTACCCTCAGTAAGTCAAAAAAATAAATTATTTCCTTAAAACGCTCACATCTCCATCATTTTAAATCAGACAAAGACTCATTATATATTGATAAAGAAAACTTTAAGAGTTCTAAAAGATGGTCGGATCCAACCATAAAAATAGTAAAGTTTAGTTTATAAAAAGTGGGTAGTAAGTAGACTACTACAAAAATCATCAGAGCACTACAATCCCTTTATCACCGACATTGTCGCTTAATACAACCTCTCCACCACCACTTTCACTCTGCTACCACCATTGACACCACATGTCAACTCTAGCACCTCCGCCTCCATTAACAGTTACCACCAACACCACTACTTTTCTTTTGATCCGCCCAACACCACTACTTCAACGCCACGATTATTACACCTTCACATGCAACCGGCCCACCATGACTAGTACTCCACCTCCACCACTCATTTTTTTGCTATTCATGGAAAATTGTACATGTGTAGGAAAAAATTCCAAAAGTCAATCATTTTTTGAGCACGTGTATAAATAAAACAATGGCTTTGAACTTACCCAAAACATAATAAGTAAGAACAAATGTGATGCATATACATACACACAAATTCGACTCTTCTTCGGACATTACAACCATTCTTTGCTATTCATGGAAAAATACATGCGGTTCGGGCCGGCTCCTACTAGGCACAAATTCCACATCCGCCATGCACTAAGTGTGAGCCCGACCGGACCCCATTTGATTAGTGTTGGGTAAATATATATAATATATAAGAGAAGTGATAATCTGATAGGATATAATTTACGTGACTAATGGTAACGGCTGGGGCACCTGAGTATTGTTTGTTTTTGTCAGTCCAACTTAATTCTCTCTCACAAATTTGTCCCTCCAAGCTCTAAATTCCAATTGCAAAACGATCGTCTCTCTCCAAAATGGTATTTGTCTTGTATTACCTTATATGTTCATTCTAAACATCATCAAGACCAATCAGCTGATATTTTAGATGCCAAGAGTCCCACCCTACCAAACGTCACATAATTCGCGTGTGCATGCGAGAAGAGAGCGTGAGCATGAAAGTATCTTTGAATCACATATCAAGCTACTAAAATCCGCAATAGCGATAATCGAGAGCGCAAGCAGGCAGAGGTTTCTAGATCATCTATATATCTCTCACTTTCTGAATCAAAAGGCGAGGATTGAGAGTAGAAACGGGGTATATATTTTGAAAGATTATGTGACTAAAAGCTCCCACCTCGACGTATGAAAACGAGTCTGGTTCTGGCATCGCGTAATGGGGCCATCCTCCACCCATAGAATAGAGTAGTGTTCGCTTTGCTTTAAATTAACTCTAATCCCTGAAAATTTGGAATGTATTCCACCTATATATTCTGAACAAATGAAATAAGTTTAAAAGTAGGACCGGAAGTACTGCAGAATTTTGATAATTAAGGTTGTCCGAAAGTTGAAACTGATACTTAGATCCCAGGATTAGACAGGTGGGTTGGTGGCTAAGGAATGCAAAATTTTGAATTCCCTAGTCCCGCGTGCATTGTCTGTCTTTAGTCAGATATGGAAGAAGATTAGTTGAGATACGGATATGCTAGTCTAGACACATCTAACCGTCAAAATAAAAAAGACCTTGGACTAGATGATGAATCATTGAATCCTCAGCAACAAAGGAGAAACAAAGCAACTCTGTTGTCGCACGTTTGAATTCCATAGAAGCTAGCCAACTGTCCCAAACCTTAGAGCCACTGGAGGTTACGTCCGGTCGTTACCTTCAGAGTTCCAGAATTAGTCGAGGTGCGCGCAAAAAAGCTAATCCGAACATCCGGTTATAGAGAAAAAGAAAAACACATGAGGTGGTAGGAAATGTGCATGGATGACTTGAGCCAAAACACAAGGGGCATTGATGGGCATGCATGTGTCCATTAGTATTAGGACAAAGGCATTGGGATGGGGAAAACAGTGTTACTCATGTTAGGTTAATTATAACTACCTGTCTGTCCTTCCTTTTTCAAGGATATATTGTTGTACAATATTGTCCCCGGCCCCCTCCTCTAATTTCTCTCTCATTTTTGATAGGGTTTAAGCAAAACTCCATATCCAAGAAGCCAGAAAATTATTTCCTCCATTGCACAATGCACCCCCTTGGAATTACATGGGGATTGGTCCACCATTATTGAGAACCTCACATGGTCAAGTGGTACTGGTGGTGGCTTCTTTGGAGAACAAATTAAATCACATTTCTCTAGTAGTGCTTCTATGATCTCTATCTACTCAATGGGTGGAAATGAAAATGGGGTAAATTAACTAAAGAATTGAAAACAAATCATGTTTATGTTTTCAGTTTTTATGGCTATAACCTAATAAGAAATTATAATATTTTGGGGAAAGAAATGTGACTTACATATTCTTCTCTATATTTTCTTCTTCATCGCAGAAAAATATAACGAACACAAACATATTATCATTATCTCATTAGAATTCGAGATGTAAATACACTAATGGATCCTAAATTTGTCAAGTGTATGATTCGAAAAAACAGCGAGAGTCAAAGACAACTTTTTGCTAATAATTATGAATGGGATACCCTGCGAAATAATTTGCATAAGAGAAGGATAGAACATATGTTTGTTTGATGAATGAAAAACGCCGAAACATTTGAAAAAACAGGGGGTGTGACACCCGGCTTTCCGGTGGCCAGCGGTACTGCAGGAAGCAGGCTCTGTCTGGACGGGAGGGGACAAGTCATGGTTTATAAGAAAAGATCTCTCCTACTTGTACAAGGCCTTTTAAAGCCGTGAGAGCGAGCCAAAGTGCATAGGAACTTCACAGTTAAGCGTGTTCATCCTGGAGTAGTCCAGGGATGGGCGACCTACTGGGAAGTCTATTAGCTTTTGGGCGTCCAAAGCGGACAATATTGTATAAAGATGGAGCGGGTCGTTACAAATGGTATCAGAGCTCCGCCCTGGGCAAAGTGGTAAGTAGGATGCGCTCTGCTACCACGGACCCCAGGGGAGGTTGCTGGGCTTGTGCAATGAGGACGTTGCATCCCTAAGGGGGGTAGATCGTAACACCCCGCTTTCCGGTGGCCGGCGGTACTGCAGGAAGCAGGCTCCGTCCGAACGGAAGGGGGCAAGTCATGGTTTATAAGAAAAGATCCCTCCTACTTGTACAAGGCCTTTTAAAGCCGTGAGGGCGGGCAAAAGGCATAGGAACTTCACAGTTAAGCGTGCTCATTCTGGAGTAATCCAGGGATGGGTGACCTACTGGGAAGTCTATGGGCTTTTGGGCGTCCAAAGCGGACAATATTGTACAAAGATGGAGCGGGTTGTTACAGGGGGCTTGATGCTTTCTAAATTCTAACGTTTGAAGGCGATGGACATGTGTTTTAACTTTAATTGATATTGTTCTTGTTAACAAACGCACGAAGATCAGAAGCAAGGACATGCGAATCAGGGTTTCATCCATGAGAGTAGAATCCTAGGTTGCTGATAAGAGTACTTTCCAATTAAGAGAGCTGAAAATGATAGAAATTAATGGTGCCTATGCATTTTGGGTCCATCCTAAAAACATCTTGTAGCATATATGGTTTCTTCTGTCTTGTTCTCTATCATAGATGGAATCCAATTGCCACCTTTCTCTTACCATAAAGCCCATAGCATTCTCCCCCAATTATGTTCAGGTGTCTTTTTCAAGTATATATTTTGTGGGCATATAAAAAATTGTATTTTGTGCAATCTTGGATCCATAAAAATGTAGAGTTCAGTCAAATTGATTAGACCAAGTAGTCTTGTGAATAGCTATTTTCACATGGGCATGCACATTATGCACATGTTATGTTCCCATATCATGCTTGTAAATATAACAACTGAGAATAAGATAAATTGTAGATAAGCATAGTACTGAAACTGGATTTTAATTCGGGTACAGTTACGAGTAAAGAAGGTGTTATGAATCTGCTTCACCTCAAAATTTGCAAAAATAAAAATAAAAATCTCCATTAACTAGAGTCTAGAGCAGGAGACCAACTGGAAATATCTCAGTTGACCAGAACTCGTGCATCTTACTAGGAAGTCACGAGTTCGAGTCTCCCCACCTGCATGTGGGTGTTCTTCCCTTAGAGTTCTTGTCTTTGTTGAGTTGTTGGGTTTGGTTGTCTCGTAGACTCTCACAATTGAAGTAGTGTCTCGGATTTGTACTTTGTACTTCATATCTTATGTAAAAATGATCTTTTTTATCAATTGGGGAAAAAAATAATAACAACTATAGTAGGAGTAATTTCAGAGAATTTGGAATTGCAATTTTTAAGCAAGTAATTTGGACAAGGCATAAGGGCCACACTTCAGTTTTCTTAACAAACTCTTTCAAAATGGGACTCTACCTCGTAAGGTAGGATTTGTAAATGAAAATAGATACTCCTTATTTGCTCCCTGAATAAATAATGATTGATCGATCTTTTCTGGCCAGAAAACAAATATTAAAAGTATTTCTTTCCCTAAATGGAGGTTCTTTGTTTATTTATTTGTCTCCATTAAAGGACTATTAGTTGGGCTTATGGTATGGTTAATATGGACTTACCGGTCAATGTAATTCAGATACTTGTATTTTCAAATCATTTTGGTGTCCTCTTTGTATTGATCTGCTTTGTTTGGGCCTCCAAACTAGTTGTTGAAATGAAAACTGCCAAAAAGAAGTGCCAAAATACTCATGGTCCACCACGGTTGAGTAAAGATCAGTTGTTCCATCATTTGGAATTGAAATCTTACTATTTCGTGTCATTTAATTTTAGCGTGTTTCATCGCGTGGCTCCAGTTGATTCTGGTTTTTTTTCTGGAAACGGAAAGATATATATTTCATAAACGAATCACCAAACAGTACAAAGGTCCGAACGAAGACAAGAAAACCAAACAACGTCAAAAGATGTGCCAAAAGACTCATTGTCCACCACGGTAGAGTAAAATCAATGTATTGTTGCATCATTTGGAACTGAAGAAATCACGTCATTTAGTGTGTTTCATTGCGTGGCTCCAGCTAGTTCTAGTTTTTTTTTTTTTTAGGAAAACCGAAAGATATATTCATAGACGAAACACCAAATAGCACAAAGGTCCGAACAAAAACAAGAAAACCAAACAACATTTTTTCGTTTTCAGGTGGAGGATGCATCGGAGTTGTTGGTGGTGGAGTAGCGGTTTTGTGGTGCTTTGGCAGCAAGGACGCTGAGGACAGTGAGGAGTTTGGAATTTTGGCAGCAGGCGGAGGTTGGGATGTGAGGTTCACGGCGGTTTTTGCGGCGGCAGCTCTCATGTCGTTTTTGGGACTGGCGACATACGGTGGATTCACTGCGGTCTTGATTTGCGGCAGCAGTGCCTGGCCTTTCAGATTCGAGATCAGCAACATGTGTTTAGGATTTGGGTGTATTTGGGCTTTACTATTGGGCTAATCCCCTTGTATTTGGGTTTTTTGAGCTTTTCTAGTATTTGAGCTGCGTCTCATCAAGTCGAGTTTTGTTTATTCTCCACTTAAGATGGTAAACATTACCATGTTTCCTATTGGTTGAAATGGTGTGAATCTCACCACAAAGTGATGTTATGCTTACCAAAAAGTGTACATCACTTTGTCGTGGGATCCACGTCATTTCAACCAATAAGAATGAGGGTAATGTTCACCCTCTTTTAAGGAGGGTAAACAAAATTGCACTCACGTCGCATCTGCTATTTCTTGTTTTATCTAGGCTTTTTAGGTGCTGGGCTTTTGGCCCTTAGGGTTTTTTCCTTGGTTGGCATTTTGCCAATCAATGGTTTGAGTCTCAAATAAGTACTTGTTGCCTTTAAAAAAAAAAAATTCCGTTTAAAAAAATAATAAGGGCAAATTTTCGTAATCATCCCTGTAGTTTTATGGTTGTTTCACTTTCATTCCTCTAGTTTCAAAGTGCTTCAATTTCGTCCCTGTAGTTTGTTTTACGTTCCAAATTGGTAAAATCGTTAACACCGTTAACGAAACTAACGGAAAAAAAAAAAATAAGTGTTCCAATTTTCAATCCGTTTGAACCGATGCAAATATCTTATTTTTCTGATCATTTTATCTTAAATGGTTATAAGGGATTTTTGGCTCTAAGGCCTTTCAATGAACACCCTAAAAGAGCCCTGAAACTAAATAAGGAGTCTTCGGGTGCTCATTGAAAGGCCTTAAAGCCAAAAATTCATTACGTCCATTTAAGATAAAATGATCAAAAAAATAAGATCTTCGCACCGGTTCAAACAGATTAAAAATTGGAACACTTTTTTTTTTCCGTTAGTTTCGTTAACACCGATTTTACCAATTTGGAACGTAAAACAAACTACAGGGACGAAATTGGAGCACTTTAAAACTAGAGGGACGAAAATGAGACAACCGTAAAACTACAGAGACGACTATGAAAATTTGCCCAAATAATAATAACCCGCCAAAAATAACAGTGGGGATGTTAGAGACCACCGATCCGCTCGTAAATGTGGCTGAAGGAATTACATAACACTGGAGCTCACCGTCCCTAGTTTTGGCTCAATGAAAAGCGTCTCCCCGGACCCCTTGCAGGATTTCTCAACTTTTCGGCTTTTTAAGGCAATGGATAGCCATTATTTACGCAAAAATTGCATAAAACTGGACAAATAATCATATCTACAACAGTCTAACGGCACAGCAATAATTTCTAAAATCGCGTCATCAACACAAGAAAGAGTCCCTTGACGGAGACAATTTTAAATGCCGGGTGGGCACAGCCACGTGATTTGGCCGACGGGAAAAACGAAATCAAGAAAATTTCTATCACTGCCATTGACAATAATTAATCTGTTGACCTCTGGTTCGGCCATTTTTTCATGCAGATGAGCATGGTCAAGATATCGCGATTAGAACCCTAAATCTTCGTGTTCTAGATTGAATTTAACAGTCATCAATTATAAAGAGCCCACAGGCTGTGATGAACTGGGTCTTCAGGCCTCTTGTGGATGAGTTTGAGACCTACTCTAAAGTATGAATGGCTATACTTTAAGTAGGTAGGTGTTGCTTGTTCATGACACTGTTCTATTCTGGGTTAGAGAGACTGAGAGAGGCCTAGGCTGGAATCAAAAAGAAAAAAAAAGCACCAGGCAAGAAGGTAAAGAGAAGTTGTGCCATCGCTCAATCCACGAATGATTCACCAGCTTTGCACACTAGCGGCATGGCTTCCTTGAAGACCGTTCAACAGGCTTCTTCCAAAAGATAAGACAGCCGGAAATACATTCCTCTATGCGCAGACTCGCTGCCTCCTGTGGATGCAGTTACTTCCATGGGAAAGTTGCCCTGGAAATTAAGGCCCTAGCACTGAACATACACGAAGCCCCACTCATAAAGTCTTGAGTACCAAATCATTTGGATCTTGAACACCAAATCATTTGGGTCTTGAGCTAATACCATACGGTCCATACACTCAGAAATACAACAACATCTAGGATTTGGAACTCTAATCCCAGCAGGGTTCATGTTAGCAAACGGAAAGTAAATATTCGATATTTCAACTCACCTATACAAGTGATCCTGGCCCTAGTTACTGTGTGCTGAGTGACCAAGTGTCTGTGTTATCATACAAGTAGGAACGAGGAACCCAAATGACAATCTTTGGTCTAGCGCTTTTGGGTGAGTTCTCGTGGTTGTCACTTGTTACTTAATGCCGCTAGTGGTCTGGTCTTTGAGAGTATCACTGTATCAGCCCCAGAGTATCCAATAATGGATAGCTGGGTACAGTCCTGCACAGCTTGTGAGAGCGTCTCACAGGGCTAGTATAACACGCCCCCTCCTGTATATCATTACGCACCAAAGGGCATATCAATGCGGAATGGTCTTTGGGCCCAAAGCCAAAAATACTACGGAAATGAAGTTTGGGCAGCAAGAACCATCTATCCTTCAGAGCATACTATGCAGGTGGGATTGGGCATGACATATGCTATCAGGGCAAGGACACGCTCTAATTGGAATTAGTGGCCATTTATGGTGTACTGCGGCAAAAAACGCCGGAGTGCAAAAGTTTGTAAGCCATGTGTTTGGAGTCTCAACACTAACAATAACATGTAAGTCATTAACCTCGCAAATACAGTCTCCTAGAAATGGTACGAGACACATTCAGCAAAGTAATCAACTGAATCATTTTCACTTCCATATGATAAATGACAGAACCACACACAAATAACAAGAACAAAATGATGTACTAACACCTTGAGGACACTCCAAGATGAATTATTTCTTATAGTAATCCTCACAATATTTTTCAAAATCCAAAAGCATCTGATGAACAATAGCATGAAGGAACATTTGCTGGCATAAAAACTTTGATGAACTGGACTTGCAGGAAAGGAACACAAACTGTGGACAAACCAAAGTTTTCGAAGAAGATTAAATACAGACAGAGCTGGTCGCAACAAAATCAAATATTTGTTCATGAAATTACATATATGGCTTTTCATCAATAAAAGAAGCCAATGGAGTGCCACAAGTTCTACCAGGTAGCAGTTGTGACGTTTACAGCGCAATGCAGACATCGTCACTACCCATCTCTGCAATCCTAAATTTCCCCTGTTCCGAGGGGCTGCCTTGATGTGTCTCCAGAAGCCCATGCTTGGTAGTCCTTTACGAGCTGTAAATCCATAGAAGGAAACAAAATTAGCGGAGCAGAAAATATTTTAAAAAGTAAGATTCAACTCAGAAGAAAAACAAACAGAACTAGTACACGTAAACAATCTACGTTGTAAGATAGGGACTAGGGAGTATAAATTTAAAGGTGCAGATAGGGATAAGCAAAAAATGAACATGGGCAAGGACTTTGGCATGAGTTAGATGTGCCAGAAGGAGAGATATCAAGGGTGACCTTTAACAAAGCACAAGCTTAGCACTCTAGTTTAGGATCCAGGGATCCAACTACTAGTCTAGCATGAGAAGTAAATAACTGCACTTACCAAGTCATAGATTCCCTGGATCTTAAAACAATGGGACACTGCTACAAACAAATCCCTCAACAAGTCAACCTGTAATCATACTTATAAACTAAGAAGCACATGTACGGGTACTGGTACGATATGGCAAAACCTAAAAAATGCAGGGTACGGGTATGGCGGTGGTACGACTATACCAAATAAAATTTTATAGTTCAGAGCATAAATTACACATAATAATTACCCTGCAAATAAAGGAAATAGCTAAATGATTTGAGTAATTAACAATCTAACATCAAATAATAGTTTAAAGCCAAACTTGAGGCACACCGTAAGAGTTTAATGCCTTTATGCTAAAGAACATATGGACATGGTCCAAAATCTCATTTTATAATCATGGTAAGCATATAAAAATAAAGTCTTATCAACTTAGCTTCATCTAGGTTAGGCACGACTTGATATATATTCAGCTACTTTTGGGATACTGCAAAGTCACAGTTTCGATACATGTTTTGTGTGCCCAATACATACTTAGAAAGTACCATGCAATGTATTGGTCACATAACGGGTATGAGTAGGACAGGGCTTTAGAAGTACCCATGTGTTGTAGTTTATTAATAATAGGAAACTGGCCTATCCTCCACCTTTTGATCAGTGTGTATCCATTCATGTGAAGGCCATACAAAAGATTTATTTCTAACCCTTGGTGCCAAATATTTCAAGTGCTTATGCTATACAAAAAGTGTGCTATAAAAAAAAACCCATTAAAAGTAGCCTAAGAGAAGAGAGCAAAATGAAGGAAAAGAGAAATTCTCAATTAAAAATACAACATATATGGACATGAAGTCAAATAAATTGACAAAACACTATCAGAAAATATATTTTGGATCTCGTATATATCATTATGTACAAAGGAGAATTTCAAATTCTGAAACAAAAAATTATTTAGACTTGTCGAGCATAACTAGAACCCATAGATAACAATCGATATAACTATGCAACAAAGTCTACCATATGCATTTAATCTTGTCAACCAACAATTGGCTAAAAAAATGCATTTCGGGAGGGTTGAAAGACAAAATTACTAAGAAGTCAAGAATAAAGCTTCACCTTGAATAGTTACCAAAAAATAAACCTTCACCTTGAATCTAATTTTAAAGGGAGAAAATTACAAGTTTCCACAGACCTGTGCCATGAAGCGGGGAAGCGTAATCCTCAATATTTGTTCAAGAATTTGAGTGCCAGTTGATTCAATAGCTTGCACTGGAATTGGTCGAAATGCAAAAGGAATATCAATGCTAACCTGGAATTCACATCACGACAAAACAAAAGAATTTTTGAGAAACATAATAATTAATTCCAATGGAATATGCCACGGCTAGGAGAGAAGCCAAGTAGCAATTACCTCAATAACTGTATCTGAAGTGAGTTCAGCAACTGACAAGTTGCTCTCTCTGATATTGAATGATACCCTATTCACCATAGAAGCTGCATGCCCATACCAAATCAGTGTCAAGGCACTCCTGAAAAATCATTCCATAATTCTACTCAGAACTATAAAATTTTAAGCTACAAATTATTCCCTCACCCATCTACAAAAACTACATGCATAATGTAGATGGATGCAATCAACCAGAAAACAACAACTACAAGGCTACAAGCAAAACCTTCACAAAAAATGCATTAGGTTTTGTCGGCTTGAAAAGTATCCAAGATTAGATATTTCAAAATGCGAGCAAGTTCAGTTGCACCATAATACTTTTCCAATCTATATTTCCTTTTGATTTAGGAAGCAATTTGTAAGCGAATAAATATCTTCCATGCAAGTAAAAGATTAAGAAGATATTTTCCTAAGTTTATAGAAGATTCAATTTGAAAATGAGACGAGAGAAATCATCTATATAAATGGTAACTTTCTCTGAAATTCAATGGAAGTATCAGACGAAGTATATGACTAGAACTAAAACCATGAAAGTAAATCTACCCAATGTCACATTCAATAAAAATTTGTAATACATGTATCGGGTGTACTCAATGTGTCCGAGCTCCTTAGAACATCAACATTCGGATGACATGATTGCAAACCCTTAGATTTTAATATATTTCTTTAGGACTTGAACAACATAAGGGATGCCTACTTTTGTAAACTCTGGGTTTTTTCATCCGTTGATATTAAAGAATTAACCATGAGTTTCTTGAAGGCCTTGTCGGTGGTGTCGAAACTCTGATATTCATGGCATGTCATTTACGGCATTCTTAGAAATTTTATAACTTTCCAATTTCCATACATAGAGAGATTTCATCTTTTGAATGCTAGATTTAGTTTGTCTAGCCGCAAGAAGAAATATTCACTCAATACTCAGCATCACAAAAATAACTTGTCAGAAGTTTCCACCTACATTGAAGTGTTAACCATCCCAGATTCCCAGTGCAGTACCTTACTACGTCTACACAGTATACCAAAATGATTGCACAATTTTGCAGCAAACAAATAGTGTTCAGAAAATTCCTTACCATCAAACTTCTCATTCTGTGCAACCACAATTGGTGAGCCCTCAAGCTGCCATAAGTCAAAACTAAAAGTAAGCATTAGGAGAAAAGTAAAACTCCAATTGAAGGGACCAAAATCAAGAGAAAGATAGCGT